>FIZR01000485.1:0-77645 GCA_900060175.1 Ferrisia virgata | reverse complement strand
TTTTTTTACCAAAAAAAAAAAAAAAAAAAAAAAAAAAAAACTTCATACACGAACCATCGCGCCACGTACGTTACCGTTCAATTATAAATATTCGCGTACCCGAAACACATAATAGTAGTATCTGTTTCAGTGTTTGTACAATAGCGCGATGAATTTAATGGATTTTTCATTCATAGCATCTGCAAATAGACTTTTTGAACACAAATCGTAGGTAAACAGAGCCAGCACAGGTGTGAATTTTCGTCGAAATTTCACTGTTTACGAACAAAAATTACTTTTTCGGCGTCGCTGTATATTTTTCACTGGGCGTATCTTTTTTTTGGAATATTTAAACGAACACAGTGTGCACCTACGAATTTTGGGAATAATTTGAAATTTATTTTTGGCAAATTTCATTCGTTTTGTACCTACACGTACGCTATACGTGGGCTTATATGTAGGTACGTTCTAAAAACGGAATATTATTCTTATACGATGTGAAATTTTTATACCTACGTATAGACGGCATCGGGCAAATACGACTCAATTAATCAATCGCAAATCATACTCACTGATGTGAATTACCGCAGAGTCAGCGAACATCAGATATTCGATATTGAAATACGTATTCATTGATACAACTCACCTGTGAACAGAAGGGGGAAAAAAAATCACCGATTAAATTACCTTTGTAAAATTTACAAATCGAGCGTAAAGTATATACATAAAATGGTAATAAATTACACATTAGTTCCATATTATTTCGAATGGTTCGATGCTTTTTAAGACGAACAACCATCGCATCGTAATAACAAATGGGACCAAAACCTACGATATAAAATCCTAGGTACCCGTACCTACCTACCTATACGCTATACCTAGCGTTGGTTCAAAAAGAATAAGGAAAACCCCCGGAGCAACCTACGTATACGTCAATATGAGAATTCGGTCGTACTGGAATGGCAATGGCACTAGCGATAGTACCGTCGCTGCTATAAACCATCGGCCACGAAATTTATACAACCTATTCCTCGGTGCGCGATATAAAAACACAAAATGTCCCAAATCATCGTCGTCGACTAATACAAGCGTAAAATCGCCTACATGGACCATTTTTCAAATTTCCATCTCCCACGAGATATTTGGACGCATATGTTGCTCGCGGTATAGTACGAATATAAGTATATATATGTATATATATATATTTGAAAATCTAAAACAACGTGTCAAGATTTATTCTCGTCGACGTTGCCGCTTTGATAAATATTGTTCGAAACCGCACAGTCGAGCCGAAGCGAGCGTTGTTTATGTATTGTACGTACGTTCGTATATAACAAACGAATGGAAAATAATTTCTTTCGCTGGTATACGAGACTACGAGTATTTTGGCCGTCGTTGGCGAGTGATAAATTTTCTATACTTGTAACATTTCAGACATCAGACAGACAAAAAAGAAGCGGTGAATTGAACGTCCAACGAAAGCGAAAGATTTAGCTGGATCGTCTGCGCGATATTACTGGTTTCTCATCGAGTACCATCTGGTCACAGACGTCATGGTGTTAAGAAACGGTATTCAGCATCGATGTGTAGTACGGGTAGAGGCGAGTTCAAATATGATAGTTTGAACCCCCCTATTCACCATAGGTATAGCTGGACAGACATCTAAAATTTAAATAAAGGAGAAGTTTCAGAACTTCGATCTGGTCACTAATTTAAGGAGCGAACCTCGTAGACAAAAATTTTCCATACAAATTTTGTCATAAACATATTTTACCTATCTCTATTATTGAAGGCACAGTACTTGTTTGAATTTTACGAGCCCCTTCAAAAAATCAAGATGGGCAAATTTCGTATATGACAAAAAATGCAACTAAAGTTGCCTAGTACAGGGTTCACTATTCAAAACCACGATTTTGACAAAATTTTTCGTTCTCAACATGTTACATAAGCGGGGGGGGGGGGAAATAGGCGCAAAATAAAAATTTGAAAATAAATCTCGTCCAAATCATTGTTTTGAATAGTGGACCTCGTAGTAGGCCACTTTCGTAGCATATTTAGTCATATATGAAATTTGTCTATCTACATTTTTGAAGGAGCACGAGTTGTTTGAATTTTATAAGCCCCTTCAAAAATCAAGATCGGCAAATTTCGTACGTGACAAAAAATGCTGCAAAAGTTACCCAGTACAAGGTTCACTACTCAAAACCACTACTTTGAAAAAATTTTCGTTCTCAAAATGTTACATAAGAGAGGGGAGGGGGGGGGGGGGAATGGGAGCTATGTAAAATTTTGAAAATAAAATCTTATCCAAATCGTGGTTTTGAATAGTGTACTTTATGGTAGACAACTTTTGTAGCATATTTAGTTATACATGAAATATGCCTATCTACATTATTGATGGGGCAGGATTCGTTTGAATTGTATGAGCTCCTTCAAAATACCAAAATAGGCAAATTTCGTATATAACAAAAAAAGCTGAAGAAATTGCCTAGTACAAGGTTCACTATTCAAAACCACGATTTGGATAAATGTTTCGTTCTCAAAATTTTACATAGATTGGAGGGGGAGGGGGTGTAAAATGTAGAATGTAAATTATGGAAGAAAAAAAATCTTGTCCAAATCGTGGTATTAAATAGTGGACCTCGCAATAGACAAAATTTGCAGCAGTTTTACTTAGATAAGAAATTTGTCCATCTCAATTATTTCAAGGTGCTCAAAAAATTAAAACGAATGCTGCCCCTGTAATATTGAAGATAGGCAAATTTCGTGTATTAAAAAAAATGCTGCAGAAGTTGCCTATTACAAGGCTCACTATTCAAAGCCACAATTTGGATGAGATTTCATTTTCTAAATTTTGCATAGTACCCATTCACCTCCCCTCCGCCTCTTATGTAACATTTTGGGAACGAAAAATTTGTCCCATGGTGGAGGGAGGGAGTAAATAGGAGCAATGTAAAATGCTGAAAACAAAACCTTGTCCGAATCGTGGTTTTGAATGGTGATCCTTGAAATAAGCAACTTTTGTAGCAGTTTTAGTTGCATGTGAAATTTGTCTATTTACATTAATGATGGGGCAGGGTTCGTTTGAATTTTTTGAGCCCTCTCTAAAAAAAAAGATGGGCAGTTTTCGTATATAACAAAAAAATGCTGAAAAAATTTCTTGATACAAGGTTAACTATTAAAAACCACGATTTGGACAAATTTTTCGTTCCCAAAACTTGAGATTGGGGGGGGGGGAGACAAGGTAAATCGGGTCAACATGTAAAATTTTAAAAACAAAACCTCGTCCAAATCATGGTTTTGAATAATGATCCTTGTAATAGGGCACTTTTGCAGCAGTTTTAGTTGTATGTGAAATTTGTCTATCTACATTATTGAAGGGGTAAAATTCGTTTGAATTTTATAAGCCCCTTCAAAAAACAAGATAGACAAATTTAGTATGTAACAAAAAATGCAGCAGAAATTGCCTAGTACAAGGTTCACTATTCAGAAACACAGAGGTGTACATGGGAGAATGTAAAATTTTGAAAACAAAATTTTGTCCAAATCGTGGTTTTGAATAGTGAACCTTGCGATAGGCAACTTCTGTTGCAATTTTAGTTATATGTGAAATTTGCCTATCTCGATTATTTCAAGGAGCTCATAAAATTCAAACGAATGCTGTTACTTCAATAATGGAGATAGGCAACATATTTACATGACAAAATTGCTAGGAAAAATTTCTGTCTGCAAGATCCGCTAACTGGGTTGATGATTAGATCAAAATTCTGAAACTGCTCATTTGTTGAATTTTTAGATGCCTATACAGCGATACCTTTGGTGGAAAGGGGGTCAGGCTTTCATAGCTGAACTCGCCTCTACCCGTACTACACATCTATGCTAATGCGGTTTCTCAACTTCACGACATCTGTGCCAGGTTGAGACTTGTTTTAAGATACATCAAGGTAGTGTATTCCATCGTTTCATAGTACAGCATTAACATAGCGCATCACACGTTTGACACCTTTTTATTAATTTTTCCAAATTATTTCCAGTCTTTTGAGATGAGTATTAGATAGATGAATGCAGTGCAGCCGACAAAAACCAGTTTGTGTAGAAGATGGATATTCTCACGATACCTTTTTAAAATCATCTCAGGTGTTTTATACAGGTAGAGAGAAAAATTTACTTACGGGTGGTTTAATCGACTGGCAATAATGATCTGATGATCATATTTTTTTTTGAAATTAATAAATTGAATTTTAAAAATGGAAAAATATGTTGTTTTTTTTGTATTTGAATGATAAATTACTCAGCGATGAAATTTCTCCGGGTTTTTTCCTTCCTTTTTATTGTACGAGTATTCCCAACAAATAATCGGGTTATATCCGCTATAGAATATTGTAATGATTAAAATATAGATATACGTAATATTACGCACAATATTACAAGTACTATAAATAGGTGGATAGGCTATACTCACAATTACCAGCATAAAACGACACGTACATCGATCTATTCTTTTTTCTCACACGTTGGTAGGATTTTCGTGGTAAAATAAATTACCGCGGCGCGTGTTTTCGTTTTTAATTAATAGCCAATTGTCTGATTGTCAGCGGGTAATTTTTTATTATTAAATTTTATCCGAGCCATTTAAGCGAATCTATTATGAACGAAGGTCGTAAGTATATACAGTACGTATACTTTGTAGATGCTGTATTATACGTGGCAGTGTGCACTGTAGGTTAGGTACATCTACATACATATGTTGTATTATATTGCAGTAGTATAGGACCAATGGTATAAAAAAAATCTAACCCATCTATAAATTTCAATTTAACTTACCCTATGTGTACGTGTATATGCCTATGTGTTCCCCGTAACCGTATATACAAATCAATTAATTTAATTTTTCCCCAGAGCCGAAGCGAGCTGCAAATTGTTTTGTTGCATACCTACCGATTGTTTTAAACGACTTGTTTTAAGTTGGGTATAATTTTTGTGTAAGGGTAAATGCTGCAAATGAATAGGATACGACGAGGGAATCAATTTAAATGAAGACTTTTCCGCATTTCAAATTGGTTCAGAATTTTGTCTTCGGAGAAGTAAATTTTCAATTACATTCGAAAATACGTAGTAAGAGAAATTCGAATAGGAGAAATGTCTTTCATCAATAATTATACAATAGCTAACTTATTAATAAAAATGAATTATTGGAGTGAATAGTTCAAACCCCAAAAGGCACATCTATGACCCCTACCAAATCCAGATACCAAATTTCAACTTCTCAGTTCAATTTGGAGGGGGGATAGAAAAGGAACAGCTCTTTCTCTGGATCATAAAGGGGAAAACCCTCATATCTCCCCCTCCCTAATTGAGCTAGGAAGTTGATTTTTGAATATGTTAAATGTTAAACAACTTTGGATTCTCTATCGATTGACTTAAAAAAGGAAAAATTTTAGCGCTTTTGACCCCTCAGCACCCCCTCCCCCAAACTGGGACAAAGCTGAATTTTGACTCGAGTTCAACCTCTTTCCAGAATATCAACCCCATCGCCAATCTATATCCATTTCCCAAATAGTTGTATAGAATATCAAGTTGGTGCATTCGCATAAAGCAATGAAATTAGTTCGAAAAATCCCGTTGGGAGCGACACCATCATCTAAAACTTGGCGGGACTTTTAAAATCCACCTATCAGCGTTCAACATTCAGAAGAAGCCAATCAGCGTTGGGAATAGCCGATGGTAGCGTTCCCAATGGGAAGTGCACCAACTTGATATTCTAAATAGCTTTGCAAATGATTTTTAGTTTTCGGGCCAAAAAAATAAATAAATAAGAAGAGTACATATTGAAAGAATGTAAGTTCTGATACTTCTCACGTTGTCGGTATAAATTTAACTCTTATATTCACTATTTCTCAGTAAATAATTTTCATCACACCTCCTCAACATTTCAACTTGAAATCATAAAATTAACCAGGATCAAAGTCAACTAATTTTTCCTCAACATTTCAACTTGAAATCATGAAATCAATCCAGAGTGAAAGCGAATTGTTTATGGGTCAACTTTAAACATTATAAATTTTCTTCAACATTTCAACTCAAAATCATAAAATCAATCCTTCATAAGATCCGTCCACTGATGTCATTCTAGACCATCGAAATCCGTCCACTCATATAAGTCCAATGATGACGTCACACTGTTGACGATTTTTCCAGAATACGCTATTGAGTATCTTTCGACGTTAATACGAGTATCCAATATTGTCAATAACTGGTCGTAATGGTCATCTACAACCCCGAACAGGATTTTCCCTCTCTCCACTTATCCTCCGTAGGTCGATAGACCGCAATACTCTGGTTTTCAATAACAATGTGATATCGAAAATCAGGATGAAAATAAAAAATGTAAAATAAGATAAGCAGATAGTGAGGTATTTTTGAATCGTTCAAATGCATCTTTATTGAATATTTCAACTTTACAATCAGCAGATAAATTTTTCTGCGCTGAATTTGTTCATTCGTAAGTGAATGAGAAAAAAATCAAACTAATGGAAATTTTTATATCTTATGAAATGACTTAATATTCATATGTATATTACAAATAGCTAAGAGCAGCGCTCGACAATCTGTTCGGATTTCTAATTCATAATTTCTTCAAGTTGATTTTGAAATTTTTTGGCGAATTTTCAAAAGTTTCATAACACGCGAATCGCTCAACTTGGAGTACTAGTTGCTGTTGAGAGACGCACGAGATAATCTTGATAATACGCCAAAAAATCACCAACAAGTAAACTAAAACGGCTGATTTTCATTCGGACATTCTTTAGCCGAGGTAAATGTATACGTTTAGAAGAACGTTTATGAGGATACTGCTACTACTTTTTAAAAAGGTTGTTAAAATTGTTGTAATATCGTAAAATAATGTAATAAAAATGCTCGAAATGTGACAAACCTCGTAAAAATACGCACGTTTAGAGTAAACAGCTATTATAGTAGGGCATTTATTGAAACATCAGACGACGTTTACTTGATATTTACGGAAGGGACTATAGTCATTCAAAATATTAGAGCAGTGTTTTGTATGGGAATTTTTTCCACTTTTGTGTTCAGTGAAAATATTATAAAATTAAGTGTTAATCAGTAAAGTGTAAGCTCAAACCTTTATCTTCATCGTTCAAATCGTTCAGTTTCCATTCAAACACTACATGGAAGTATCATATTCATAAAAATTAACAGTGGAAATTTAAAAAAATATTTTTAAGCAATTGGAAAGTTCTAATAATAATTTAAACTTTTGTACGAAAAATTTTGAAATTTTAAACCCTCTTATGAAGTTCAGCTTGAGTTCAAGAAGTGAATATTTTCGAAAACCTGAAACGTTAAAATCAAGATCTGGTACGCTTGGTGGTACCTGTTTTTAAATTTAGAGATATTTCAAACTTTAACCACCTCCCCTCCTCTTTAGGGGGTTCAATTAGGCCTAGAAATGAAAATTCGAAGAATTTCGAGTCCCGCAAGCGTGGTTTCCCGATTTTTGGCCTACTAAAAAGTAAGAAAAACTTTACAGGAGGAGTTCTATTTTTTCAACATAAAATGTCTATGATGTAAGAAGTACTGCGTTTTGGGCCTCCACTCAAAAAAAAAAGTAAATGGTACTCAAATTTATGCCTGAGCGAAATTTTAAAAACAATGGAGTTTTTAACGACTATAAAGAGTATTATCAACAGTTTTATGAAGAAAAATCAAGATTAAACCGAAATTTAAATAGCATAGATATCGAAATTTTCCAAGTTTTTCGAACTGATGAAAGGGGGAGGGTCAGACAAACCTCCTCCTCCCGTAAAGATTTGCATCGGCGTAATTTATTCAGTTAATGAGTAAATTAACTTATCTCACCCCTTGACTAGCTCAAAAAAATGTCCTTTCAGAAATTATAATTTATATATTCAATTTTGTTCGAGCCACTAGAATATTTAAGTTTAAAAAAAATTTTAATTACGTTTACCATATTCAAAACGAAATTTTTGAAAAACAATACCAACGATTTTATAAAAATTTACTAAACCATAGCTCCTTCAAATTTCAAGATAGACACCACGTTCACACGAGAATTTGTGTTGTTCTCTCGACTAGTTCTACCAGCTGATAAATATTATGAAAAAAATGCCAAAGGAGAAAGTATGGCTCACTGAATTCGAATTTGGAATCACGATTTTCTATTCAGTCATCAGAATTCCGCGAAATTGCAATCGCATCATTTAATAAGAAATCTGATTTCAAATTCGTATTTAGTAGGTCGAATCATCCCCCTCCTTTCACTCCTTCACTCGACGTAATATTTTTCTGCAAATTTTCAATTCGCTATATTTCAAAAACATTTCTATTCGATATTCACAAAACGAAAAAGAAAAAAAAGCATCGTTTTTTTCAGCCTGATTTTCGTGGGATATTATAATCATGAGAAGTAAAAAAAAAAGCATCGCCTTACCTAATCGATATTGGGGGTAGGAAGGGTTCAATGAAGCTAAAATATCGAAATCCGCAAACGCCATAACCAGAAACCTTGCCAAATCTACATACTAAATTTCAACTTTCTAGCCCATTTTGAAGGGGAGTTATACGTGGAATAAACTCTAAAAATTGGAAAAATCGACCAAAAAACTAAACTTTTAGTGCTACGTGGAAGTGCAATGGAGCTGAAAAGATGAGACCCGCAAAAAGTACATCTAGTACCCTTACTAAATTTACATATCAAATTTCAACTTTTTAGGTCAATTTGGAGAGAAGTTATACGAGGAACAAACTCAAAAAAATCAAAAAATAAGAAAACCCCTCCAAAAAACCACAGTTATGAGGCTGTGAGGGGGTGCAACGGAGCAGGACAGTCGGAACCCGCAAAAGGCACAATTAGGGCTCATAATAAAAGCAATTACTAAAATTCAACTTCCTAGCTCAGTTTAGAGGGAAGATAGGGGGTAGACAGTCCTTTTTCAGGGTGAAAAACGAGAAAAGCGCTGATATCTTCCCTCTCAATTGACCTAGGAGGCTGAATTTTGGATATGTGATACAACTTTGAATTTGTTCATTGATTGGCTCAAAAAGGAACAAGTTTTAAAATTTTAGCCCCTCCGCACCCCCTCCCTCAAATTGGAGCATAACTGAATTTTCACCCAATGTCATCCTCACTTATATATATTTAATCCGCGGCCAAACTGAACCGTTTGACCAAATTTGAGCGATTTTTGTCGGTATCAAGTGGAGTAAATGATTTTAGTTTTTGGAAAAAAATTAATATCTGACAGTGGCCAAAAATGGTCTAAATGATCTTCTAGAACTCAAAACGGATTTTGTTGGTATTTCCCCACCCCTCATCCACGGTAGTTCGAGAGACTATAATACCCTGCTTTCCATTGACAATATGACTTAGAAAATCAGGCTAAAAATATAAAATTTCCAATATATATGTAATTTTTCTTTCTCAAACAAAAATATGTACAATGATTTACAAAATGTCGGAAATTCCATCAAATAACCCTCAATCAATTCTCCAAATTCTAATTTAAAAAAACGATACAATTTACAATTGTAAATCCGAAGGCAACACTACCACAGTCGATCCATTGCTTGAAAGAGAAAAAAAACACCTCACTTTCGAGTTCATTACGATTCAGCTGTTATGTAAATCTTGGCAATTGGAATAGATAAATAAATTTCGACGAATAAACCCGTTACCACGCAGAGAGTATTATAAAATTGGCCAAATTGAACCGGTTTACGCGCGGCAAAGGTCGTAGTCGTCCTCGTGTTATCAATAAACAGTACCCTGGAACGTACACATTAATGATATCCAGTGTGCGTGCTGCTCGATGCATCATCCATTCCATCCCATCTATCCATCCATCCATCGTTATCGTAATAGTTCCAACGCCCACCAGCCTGCGTAATATGTATCTCTGGAATCCGAGCAAGTTTCCTTCCGGTACTGGACAATCGACACACCAAAACAAGGCACAAGGCATCTGAGAGCTGTGACGTATCAACATTTCGAGCCGACGACCGGTTTCGTTTTATTATTATTATTTTTTTTTTCCTCTTCTACAACAATCGTATCACAAATCCTTGAACGAGATGGTCGCGTATACTATATAATACTAACTCAAGTGCTGGCACAGCACAAGCACATGGACCACAGACAAATACAGGCTCCGATTTGAAATTCACTGCAGGATAATTTTCGTTTCCGTTGAATTGCAAGGCAACAAGACAACAGCCCAGCGACCCACCCTGAAGGCAAAACTAGGTTGAATTTTCCGCACAATAAAAAAAGAGAGAAGAAAAAAAAACCATCACGGCCGGTGCTAAGCACCGAAGCGGCGCCTACGAACTAATTAGCATAACTGGTATGTGTAAAAATTGAATCTTATTCTCGATCACCATCTGTTATCTTATTTCCCAGGGATCCATCTCGGTATTTTTCGTCTTTTACTCCGCCTCACCACAGCGTTGGTTGGCAGCTTCGCAGAAGGTATATTCCTCGCAAAATACCATACGATGTATAACCTTTACACAGGTATCATTTTGAATTGAAATAGGTACCTATCTTATCTATACACATACGTTGCATCTTTTTAATTAGTTATATACGGATATTTGACGACCGACCAGCCGACCAACCGACCAACCGACCGATAACGTTCATCGTTGATAATCGTAAATTTGTATACTAAATAAGTTCATCGTCCTGTCGTCGAATTACCTCCAGGTATTAATATATTATACCTTTCTGTACGTATCATTTGCGAATTTCCACATATACGAGTATATATTTTAACCACATTTCAACGTCCACTCGGCGCCATTTACACTGGAACGTGTTCAAACCGACCAAACGGCCACTATTTCCATTTCTATTCCTGATAGGTATACCGTATTGTATTCATATGGTAGGTCTAAGTACCTATTCCTCCCCCATCCCCAAAAAAGGTGAAATAAAATAAAAGAAACTCTACACCTTTTTCATTTCACATTTACCATGGAAAAACGACGACGCGACGTGATGTTGATTTAGTCATCTTTAAAATGTGTACGCAAGTTACGTTCATTTTTCCTTTTTTTTTTCCACCCCATTTTTATTTTCGAAGGACATTTGCAGGTAGGCAGGTACCTACGTACGTGCGTGAATGCTTCGAGAGCTTTTCAATTTCACCACAACCGTACATTATATTTATTAATTTTTGTACATTTTTTTTTCCAGCTCCGCTGGTAATCTCTGGTGGGATTTTTTTACCCATATTCCGAAACGTAGTTGTTCAAATTTTTATAGCGAGTTTTACGTTTTCTTCGCAGGTACCTTATCTACGTAATTTTAATAGTGGAGGGTTCTTTTGTTGACTTTTTATTCGTTATGAATATTTTATCCAAGTATTCGTCGAACGGGTCATTTTTGTCGTTAATTTCATTATAACGAAGGGTATTTTTTTTTTTTTTTCGTTATATCGCCAGTTACGAATATAACGTCGTAATTTTTTTCAAAGTTTTTGTTTGGGTTGTTGGTATTTATTGGTTGGAGTGTTTAGAGGGTGCTTTAGCTATACCTATTTGGATATGTATATGTAACAAATCATCTATATAGACTACAGGTGTATGCGTATGTATATTTTTTTTGCAGAATTTTGAATTCCCAAAATACATAGAAATAGTATTTAAAATACATACATGCTAAAAAGTTGATATTGTTTTGATGTGTCAATTTTTTTACATAAAAATACATCAATTTTTTCTAGCCATGGTCCCTTTTGTGAGATAAGTAGTACGTATGATAACAAAACCGAACAAAAGAAAAGTCTAAATTTCATGAATAAAAACGTAAGGTTGATTTTTCAATTAGGTAGGTGTGATCCAATTTAAAAAAAAAATGTAAAATTCCAACCAGTTAAAATTTCTTACGAGCACAAAGAAATATGAGAACTAAGCATGATAAGTGAAGAATGGATGATACGTTATTACGAAAAAGTTCAATACTTTTTTTCTAATCAGTGGAAAAGGTGGGAGGGGTTATATGAGGCTGAAAAGTCGACACTACCGAAAAGCCACATTATTTTCCACATCTACACAGCAAAATTCAACTTCCTAGCCCAACTGAGAGGAGGCAGGGGTGCAGAGAAGGTGTATTTTTGACTAACAACAGGTTGATGGAAAACGGGGGGGGGGGGTTGAAATTTATACCTGATATATTTGAAAGAAATGAACAAAAATCAAAAAGAAGTATTCACTTTTTCAGCTATATTTTTGAGTATAAATTCGATCCAGTGGAGTAGAAGGGGGTGTGAGGAATTACCAATTTTACGACACTTAAGCTTCGAAATTTTCCAAAATTTTTGTCCTCGCTTTGATCGGACTGAATATTTTTTAAATTAAAAAAAATGTGTCGGCAAATTCCCTCTCCCACTGAAGCCGGATATTGATACACCTCTGTCTGAATCATCGGTATAGTTGGAGGGGGTGTGTGAAACTCCCCCGACTAGCTTTTGTTTTTTCACATTTATTGCAGCAATGGCGTAAATATTGGTGTGAGTAAAGGCAGGGAGGAGGGACCCTGCCCCATGCAATTTTTTCTGAATTTTTATTCGAAAAAAACGCTATAAAATTTAACATTCGCAGCTATGATACGCATCTATATCTTGATGTTCTGACCTCTCATGCTCAAAATTTTCCACATTTTCCTTTTTGCAGAAAAATTTTCAGCAACCCCCTCCCCCTCGCCACATACAAAAATTGAGTATAGTTACAGTACTGATATGGGGGTGGGAGCTCAGTTGAAATGCGGAGGGTACCCGTCGTTGACGTAAAGGGATCTCTGCACCCTGAGGGGAAGGGAGATGAGCTGAACAAACTCAATACATAAGAAAAACCTACCAAAAACTACATTTTTGGAGTTGTGAGGGGGGCCCATTGGATTTGAAAATTCCAAACTTTCAAAAGGCACGTCTTAAACCTATACTGAATCTACATATAAAATTTCAACTTCCTAGCTCAATTTAGAAGTGAGATAGAGAAGGAACAGCTTTTTTTCAAGGTCAAAAAATGAGAAAACCCCATCACCCCTTCTATTTGACCTAGGAGTCTGATTTTTGAATACGTAATACAATTTTGAATTTCCTATCGATTGACTCAAAAAGGAACAATTTTTATTGTTTCAGTCCCTAAGCACCCCCTTCTCTAAATTTTATCACACTAGAATTTTCATCCGAGGCCGTCCCCACTCTAGAATATGAAATGGCACGCCAATCGAAGCTTATTCCCCAAATTTGATCAATTTTAGCCAGTATCGAGCTGAGTTAATGATTTTTAAATTTTTTTTACGGAGGGCTAAATATATTACAAGGTTAGAAATGGTCATCATAATGGTATTCTACGACCCCAAAACGGATTTTGTTCATATTCCCCCCTCATCCACCGTAGTAGCCTGGTTTTAAAATGACAATATGGCACAGACAATCAGGCTAAAAACAACGAACAAACTAAGCAAATCATCAGATTCAACATTCGGTAATTTTTTTCCTTGAGTTTCTGGAAAAAAACCTTCGTACCCCCTCATCTATGCAATAGGTTCAAATTCTTTTTTTATGCGTTTCCAACTAAATACTGAAGTCGATTTTTCACAGTAAAGACGATCATATAGAAACAATTTCGAAACTAAATTGATAAATGTGAAATTTATCAACAGATCAAATTCTTAGTAAAAGAATTAATCAGAAGAAACCTAGAAACATGTATCTTGAATCTGGTTTATCATATTTTCAAGAAATTTTATCAAAGATTCTAACGAATCTGAGGTATTTTCAAACCATGCAATCAGTTCAAAAGATCAATTAGAAAAAATATAGGAAAATGAATGCACTATCTTTATTAGGTTTAGTACCATATTTCTCAAAAAAAAAAAGCTATGCAGGGTTTTAAGAATCGTAGTTAAACTTAGTCACGTTCTCTATTTCATTCATCTTTGGTAGAAAAATGTATGATGTGACGGGAAAGATGGAAATTTTACGAAAAAGACCGAATGAAGAGTGTGATTAAAAATGAAAAGTTTCATGAATCAAGATTGTTGGTCCCTTCTTCTCTCCCCTCGCACCTTGTTAGCCCGTATTACATTAATGCTTAAGAGAAAAATCAATAAAAAAAAAAATACTGTAAAAATGAAGAAAAGAGTTTCACGGAAAATTTTGAGAAAAATCAGTGGTACTCGACGAACTGTCATTTTTAAAGTAATTGAATCGACGATAACATCATTCTCTAAGTGTTCTTATCTCTTTCTCTGACATGAAAAATGTACTACTTCAACACAATGTATCATAAATTTTTAATTGAAAATTTTTTGTACAGTTTTTCAACAAAAACAAAAAAAAACTTTACTCATTTATTGCATCAGATTATGTAAAAAGAAATCCTTAAATTTTACTAATTTTCTGATTTGTGACATATTGTCACTTGAAATCACTCAATTTCTTCTGCACCAATTTTAAAGGTTTTGGAGTCGAGACCTGCATGAGAATGTGAGGCAGGGGGGTCAAAATGCGTAGCTATTTTAGGATCTCATATAGCAGCCTATGTAAAAGACTCACTGCAAAATTGCGAGACAAGGTTCAGGAATGCAAAATGAACTTTTTTAGGAAGGATTGCGAACTCAAATTTTGTTTACCTTTTTTTATAAACAACGGTAATTTTGGTGGTAAGATTGTATAATGCCTGAGCGAAGCGAGGTAGAATATTTTTTGAGAAAAAATCCAGTTTTAATGGGCGAAGAACGCATTATTGTAAAAATTTGATCTATTTATGCATCCTATGAATAGTTTGGGCTCCAACAGCTAGCTCAATTTAGAGGGCTGATATGCGTGCTAGGAAAAACTCAAAAAATAGCAAACACCACCAAGAAGTAATTTTTTTGGGGCAATGAGAAGGTGCAAGGGGGCTGAAAAGTTGAAACCGCCAAAAAACATATCCAAGAGCCCTACTAAATCTACATGCTAAATTTCCACTCCCTAGCTAAATTTGGAGGGAAAATATACGTGAGACGAACTCAAAAAATGAAAAAAAAAACGACTGAAAAACCATCTGTTTGGAGCAGTGAGGGGGCGTCATAGAGCTAAAAAGTCGAAACTCCTCCCCCCCATACAACACCTCATAATTGAAGTAGGAGGCTAATTTTTTACGTGTCATCCAATTTTAATTCCTTATCTATTGGTTCAAAAATTAACAATTTTTACTATTTTAACCCCCCCCTCCCCGCACCTATTCCCCAAAATTTGAACATAATTAAATTTTGATCTAAGATCACTCCCACTCAAAAATATACTCGCCACAAATCTAAATCTTCAAACCCAAAATTTATCGATTTTCCTCGACATCGAGTTGAGTGAATAAATTTTAGTTTCGAAGAAAAAAAAAAAGTATCGCAAAGCGATGTTTTTTCAGCCTTATTTTTCTATTCAGCATTGCGGGTAAGAGGAGTTCAATGGGGCTAAAAGGTCGAAATCCCCAAAATGCACATTAAAGGTTCCTACAAGCATTGCATACAAAATTTCAACTTCTTAGCCCAATTCGAAGGGGAATTATGCGAGAAACAAACTCAAAAAATTAGAAAAATCGACCCAAAAAACTACATATTTAGGGCTGTGAGGGGGTGCATTAGAGCTGAAAAGTAGGTATGCCTTTTAAAAGGCATACCTAGAGCATCTTTCTTGAGTTATGTGAGGAACAAACTCGAAAAACTCGAAAAACTCAAAAAACTCAAAATATGAGAAAAACCTATCGAAAAACCTCTTTTTTGGAGCTGTGAGGTGATGCAATGGAGCTAAAAAGTCAGAATCCTCAAAAGGCATATTTAAGGCTCCAAGTAAATGTACATACCAAATTTCAACTTCCCAGCCCAATTTGGTGGGAAGATAGGGAAGGAACAGCTCTTTTTCAAGGTCAAAAAGGGGAAACCCCCCATATATTTCCTCCTAATTGACTTAGGAGGTTGATTTTTGGATATGTTATACAACTTTTGATTCTCTATCAATTGGCTTAAAAAGGAACAATTTTTGTACTTTTGACCCCTCAGTACCCCTTCCCACAAATAGAGGCATAACTGAATTTTGACCAAAGTTCATCCCCCCACTCACATTCATCTAATACACCGCCAAACTGAGCTGATTGGCCAAATTTGAGCAATTTTGGTCGGTATGGAGCGTAGTAAATGATTTTAATGTTCGGGGGAAAAAAATAAATAAAAATAAATATCTGGCATGGCTACTAAAAATCGTCTTAATGGGCTTCCCGGACTCCAAAACGGATTTTGTTGATACCCCTCCTCCCCCTCATCCATCATTGGTCGATAAGACTGTTATAGCCTGGTTTTCATTGACAATATGACATAGAAAATCAGGCTAAAAAATAAAAAAATAACTGACCAGAGGATACAGCCAAAAATGGTCTCAATGGTCTTTTAGGATGCAAAAAGGGGTTTCGTAACTACTACATCCCCCTTCCCATCCACTTCAAACCGATCATTCTTAAAAGTTTAGTTTTCATTTACAATATGACATAGAAAATTATACTTAAAAATCAAAGAAAATCCTACAACGCAGCAACGAAAAAAGAAAAAAACTTTTCAAAAATACGTCCATAATGCAAATTTCTCGGACAGAAGTATTTAGTAATTCGGTTAAGCAAATTGAAATCTTTATTCATCTTTGAATTTTCATATTCAAGAAAAATCATTTCGCAGATTATGGTTACAAGCAAGATAACAAAATGGTGGAAGGGAACAGGTGCGTAAATGCTAATTTATGCATGGACCAAAAAAGGCTCCGCTTTACCAGCAGCATATATACCTATACTAATTACTTGTATGTACCATACCATGTACCTCTCTACCTATGTACATATACATATAAGTAATATATGTACATATGTTTTCCACGGTACAATGACAAAATTCTATTAGTTATTTCTACTAAGATCGTCTCCTCGCATACGCGATAGAGTATTCTTTGATAACATACAAGTTTTCGTCAAAAGGAATACTTTGCATTTGCCTTAAAACATACAACAAACTACAACCACTGTAAAACATAAACTAAATCGTTTAAAATTCAAAGCGCAACGAGAATTTGATTACTTTTACAAATATCACGTCGTATATACTTAGTACGTACAGTCGATAAAATATACACTAAATTTCCTTCCGAATGAATGAAAACAAAACTTATAAAAAGTAAAAACTTTATCGTACATATCATTAGACTACTTCCTTATCCCTATTTTAAAGTACATTTAAATACTCGGATATTCTACATAATATTATATGGAGAAAATAATGAAGAAGAAGAAGAAAAAAGAAAAAAAATAAAATAAAGTAAAACCATATCCCGAAATGATTTTTATCATCATGGTAAATTTACATATAAGATAACCTTTCTATAAGCAATAAGCAATATATTCGCCATATCAAATGATCATACGCGTACATTAATGTTACGTCATTCATATCAAATTCGATTATTCCAACACAAATCAAAATGATTAAACAATAATCGGATTTCTGTTACAGTGGAAAACTTCAGCCAACGAATTACGTTTCCTAAAATTATGGATTTTTTTTTTTCTAAAGGAAAAAATTCTCGTCAAGGAGAACACGACGCGACCTGACAACACACGATAATAATTTACCGTATACGAGCCTCTCTCTGTAAAGTGATAACGACATCATTACGATTAACGAAACTTTTTTTCGTGAATTAGGTATACACGACGATGAGATAATGAATTTCGAAATTCTATAACATCGCAACGAAACTCCCTTCTCTCCTCGCTTCCTCATCGCTCTATCAATATTCCTACATAAGTACTTCGCTTCGTCCTTAAAAAAAAAAATAGTCGAAAAAAAAAATTCTAAGAAAAAAAAATGCCAACCTTCTACAGCGAGTATCAATAATTTAAACGTGCATTGACATTATTATCATGCAAAACAGTTTATTGGTCAATGTTCACCCGGTAATTAAGTATGTAAATTAACCAACGTGTACCTACTACCTACCTACCTACCTACCTACCTACTTCAAAGCACGTAAAAATTAACGTTTTTCAAACGCAATAAGTCGACAAAACCTAAACACAATTTGCGTCTTAACAAAATATCTAGCTATGGTATAGAAAAAAATTAAATAAAATAAATAAAAAAGAACACATTTCGTCAAATAAAAAAAAAAAAATCCTTATCACAAATTAGCCATTGAGTACTTGGATATTCTCACGTCGTAAAAGTACACATATGGTTAAGTCGTTTAATTTCCGGCGGCGCCAGATATTATTACCCAATGAACCAGTCATCATCGTTCGACGAATCATCGTGAACAATTTTTTCGCGCGAAATTTTCAAACTATTCGCTTTCCAGAACAATTCGATCGAAATTAAAATTTTACCAAGGTTTTGACCAATTTAGTTCTCGCTGCGCCAGCCAACTCGATTATTTCCGGAAGTAAATATGGTGGATGAGGTGAGGGGAGCAAGGGGGATTTTCAAAATTAGTCCTGGTTTCCTTTTTGTTATACTTTCGCACCTTTTGCTTTTTTTTTTTCGAGACCTTTTCGTTAATACGATAATTTTTCATTAGTGGAAAAATTATAAGTTACACTAAAGCTGTAACATGGTTTAATTTCGATGGTAAAGTTTTTTTTTCCATATTTTACAAACTTGTTGCGTGCTTCGTTTACGATGCGATGCATATTTTGGCGAGTCACGAAATCTTTTTCTCTCTCTCTCTTTTTTTTTTATCGAATTAATTACGTTTATTTCGTAACAATGAAATGACCAAACGACGTTATATACGCAGTTGTAGTACAAAGCTCGGAGCTATTAACAAACACACACACATACACAGACACACACATAGACATACAGACATAACAAATCAACAACATCGTATAGAATGAAATATCTATATTACCTCTTTTCAAATACCGTTGAATGCATTTGATGAATGAAGGCCAACGAAAAGTATGCATTTGTCATTATTTACCAACATTAACTTTTCAATACACTAATCACATAGGTTTAAAATTCACAAAAAACGATATAGATAATAAAATTACGATCGCGACGTAGATTTTTGAAAATAACGAAAAATTCGCACGTCGAATAAAAAACCAAAACCAAAACCAAAACCCCCCCAAAAAAAAGAACCAAAAAAAAAGCACAAAACAAAAACGAAAAAAATTCTACGACTATTTAAACAAATCACGTGACCGAAATGGGGGAAAAAAAATTTAAAAACAGAATAACACACAAATACACGACGAATAAGGAAAAAAAAACGTCTATTAGATGAAAATTCATACAGACGAAATAATTAACCGATAATGAACGGCACTTGGGCAGACTCAGACTGGTTTTTAACTTAAGTTTACTTACAAGGCTGATTCACGTTGAACGCTCCCTTCGCCTCGCTGACATTGATAAAAATATAGTGGGGGCATATTGAAAAAAAAAAAAAAAAAGAAGACGGTGAAATCTCCGTTTACGAATGAACAGTGGTGACTAAAGTTGCATACTGCGCGCCGGTTTTTTTTTGTTGTTGTTGTTTTTGTCTCTCGAACACCGTTATTTTCTCGCCTCAGAGTTCGCGAAAGCTTTCACCATCCCGGTCTCCGGAGTCGAAAATTACTACGATTATAATAGCATTAATGTGACGCGATTGAGGAGGCGCAGGCGAGAGGCGGGTAGCAGCAGAGAGCAACAGAAGGCGGAAAATTTTTTACACCGATTTCAGTCGAGCTGTATGTGCAGCTGAAAATTTATAGTTATATCTACGCGTACGTCGACGAAAAATTAATTTACGTTTCGAAGTCGATAATATGTTTGGAAATGTGTACGGTGTGTGTGTGTGTGTGTGTGAGACAGAGAGAGAGACAGAGACAGAGAGTCAACGAACTCTCTACGCTTTTTATACGTAGAATTAGGATTATACTCGAAAGATATTATTTTATACCAATGTAAACGGTATAAACGGTTCTGCGAACTCAAATGTTTCAAATTCAAAAACTTTTCTCTACGTTTCATAATTCATATTGAAAGCTTTTCGTTTTCATTTTATCAACGTAGTAGTAGTCGTCGTCGTATTGTAGTCAAAGACTTACACTAGTACATAGTATAAGTATCTAACTATCTACATACATATATGGTTTATGGTTCGTGTTTTTGTATAATATTACATTGTATAGGTAAGGTAGGTAGGTAGGTAGGTAGATATACGAAATATTAAGACGCTGAATGATGAAACTATTATGCTATATGACGAGTCGATGGATATTTACGTATACAGAGATACGTAACGTACCCATATTCTACCCATACAATGATGGATCGTTGATCGATATCGTTATGAAAATATTTTAATTTTTTTTTTTCACTCCCTACTTCGTCCAGATATTGTCATTTTGTAACAAAATGTCATACCAAGGTTTCCCCGTTCTTCATAAATACCAAGATTGCAATCTACCCTACGTTGATATTTTTTTGCTTCTTTTCAATATTGAACGTTTCTCGATATGAATTTTATTATTTTTTAATGACGTAGGCTTTATCATTTCGTACTCCTACGATGATAATTTTCTTTCAGATAAATATGTAATATATCGAATGTTCGATCAGTTCTACCGTATCGACGTATTTCCTTCCTCTTTTTTTTTTTTTGTAATTATTGATAGTAAAAATGTCGCGTCGTAATACAAAAATGAAAGGTACAAGTATCTGATTGAATGTACGTCTCTGATACGTGTACAATTCGTCGTATAACGTTCGATATAAGTAATGGCTATTCGAAGAAAATGTTTGTGTAATATTTAATACACATCCGCCTTTCAGCCCCAAGACTTTTTAATATCACAAATGCACGCGAAATGAGTCTAGTTAAGGATGCAAATGTCGTTTGCAAACAAATAAACGCACGCGATAGAAATTTCAAAATCAATTTGTATCTCGTAGTGTTTCGTTGCGAATGTAATAATATATTTTTATCGATATTTTAAAAGTCGCCGTAGAATTTCAATCCGTCGTCGCGTCGTGTCGATTCGATTAACTGCGAAATGACTTTTCGCTATATAAGACTGCGTGTGTAGGTGAAGAAGAGAAATTTACTATTCGCCGAAGTAGCCAAATTTAAATACTCGAACGATGAAAATTCAAAAAAAAGTAACATCGTCGTAGTAATACGAATACGCGAGTTTATTAAATGATATTATAGTGATTGATTTTGTAAAAAGCATTTTGTTTTCATTGCTCGCAATACGAGTTTTATGTATGAAAAAATTGAAAAGTTGATTGCACGGATAATTCGAGATGTATACAACCGCAGAAGAGTAAGAAGAGAGATATTCTATTTTAAAAAAAAAACACAATTTTCCCTTGTAAGGAAAACTTGTAGATCATGGATATGTAACGTTGAAAAAGAATTGATTAGTTCATAATTTTTTTTTTTTTTTTGGTGCAAAAATGATGCAAAAATCAAAAACTTTACATTAAAAACATCACATATACTTTAATTTTTTAAACCGACATCCGTGTCAATATTTCAACATGAAATGCTAAAAGTAATCAATTTTTTTCCATCCATTAAGATATAATCATCTTTTATTACGAATTTTAACATTTTAACGTAAAATGCAAAAATATTTTATAATCATCTTTCAACGCGAGTTTTTGATCAAAAACTTCAAGTTGTAAATAAAATACTGAAATCAGACATTAAACATAAAGTCCAAAAATCAGTCATACTCATCTTTCATTGTGAGTTATATCAAACTTTCTCATCCTTAAGACATATCCATGTGAACATTTCAGCATAAAATCCAAAAATCCAAAATATCACACCGAAAATGTAACGCTTTCAAAGAATGACTCCCCAGACCTAAAACATATCCATGTGAACACAGACATTTTGACATGAAGCTAAAAAATCAAAAACGTAACGCTTTCACAGAATGACCCCCCTCTCCCCACAGTTCCAAGACATATCCAAGTCAACTCAGACATTTTAACATAAAGTTCAAAAATCAACCGTGCTCATCTTTTATTGTGAGTTTTATCAAACTTTCCCATCGTTAAAACATATCCATGTTGACATTTCAATATGAAATCCTAAAATCAAAACTTCACATATTAACATAAAGGCAAAAGTCATTCATAATAATTTTTAATTTTTCTATTTTTTCTATTTAAAAATTTTTTATTTTTATATTCTTTTATTTTCCTATTTTTTTCCAGATTTATTCAACTTGGAGATTTCAACATAAAGTGCAAAAATCATTCTTACTTAATGATCTTTTATCGTGAGTTTTAACATTTCAACATAAGTAAAGTCCAAAAATCATCCATACTCATCTTTCATTGTTTTATCAAACTTTCCCATCCTTCAGACATATCCATGTGAACATCTTAACATGAAGTCCAAAAATCGAAAATGTAACGTGAAAATGTAATCGGAAAACGTAACACTAAAAACGTAACGTTTTCGCAGAATGACCCCCAGCTCTAAGACATATCAATGTCAAAACAGGTAGGCAATTTTACCATTCTGAGGAAAATTGTAGATCATGGATACGTAATGCTGAAAACAATTAATGAGTTCACAATTTTTTTTTCGGGCAAAAATGATAGAAACACTAAAAACTTTACATCAAAAACATTGCTCATTTTTTAATTTTTTAAATTGACATCCATGTCCATATTTCAACATGAAATGCTAAAAGTAATCAATTTTTTTCCATCCCTTAAGACTTAATCCTCTTTCATCACGATTTTTAACATTTAAACACAAAAAATCTTTTAAAATCATCTTTCACATCGCGAGTTTTTGGTCAAAAACTTCAAGCCAAAAATCAAATACTCTACTCGAGACATTTTGACATAAAGCCCAAAAGTCCATACTAATCTTTCATTGTGAGTTTTATCAAACTTTTCCACCCTTGAGACATATCCATGTTAACATTTTAACATAAAGTCCAAAAATCCAAAACGTAACATCAAAAACATAACGTTTTCACAAAATGACCCCTCCCCCCACCCTAAGACCTATCCATGTCAAAAAGTAGTCTGATTAATCTGACGAGGGAAATGATCAGAAGCGCCGAAAACGGGTCTATTCAAGAGGTTGCCTAAAGCATTCATCTCCGATAAACGCTTGATTTTCGAGTAACAGTGTTGCCAAGTTTAGAAAATCTTAAATTTTCAAAAAATCATAAAAAATCAAATTTTGTGTTTTTACAAAAATCAATGCAGCCAAAAAATAGTACTCTCCAAGACGAACAAAAAAGGTTACACTGGTCAACTTCGTACACTGCGGTGAAAATGAGATGTGAATTTTAAAAAAATCCAAAAATTAAAAAATTTTAAAAATTAAAAAAAAAATTAAAAATTGCACTCTGTAACGTAAAAATTGAAGCACTGTTTAAAAAATGCATATCTCATTACTAAAACGACACGCAAAGTTGGTCCTTTTAACCTTTTTTGTTCACCTTCATGATTACTATATTCATTAGATGCTCCCAATTTTCGTGTTACAGAGCGCAACTTTTCATTTTTTTTGAGAATTTTTGAAATTTTGAAATTTTTGGATTTTTTAAAACTTCATATCTCATTCCTACTGCCATGTACGAAATTTGTCTATGCAACTTTTTTGTTCATCTTTAAGAGTACTATTTTTCAGTTGTAAAAACTCAAAATTTAATTTTACATGATTTTTTGAAAATTTGAGATTTTTAAAATTGACAACACTGTCACTCGAAAATCAAGCGTTCATCTCATTTTACTGTTTTTAGGCTGATTTTCAACGTCATTGTCAATAAAAACCAGACTATTACGATGTATCATTGTTTATTTTTACAACAATTGATAGAGAATCAAAATTTGCATAATAAATCCAAAAGTCAGTCTTCAAGGTCAAATAGGAGTGTGTGTGTGTGTGTAGGGGGGAGGGGTTCCAGCCATACTGAACTTAAAAAAACTGTTTCACGCACCCCCCCCCCCCCCGCACAAATTGAGGTAGAAGATTGTAATTGATCAAATTTGGGCAGCAGGCTTATATTGGCGGCAGATTTTTCGATACTTTTGCGTGCGAATGACCTTGGGTCAAAATTCATTTATGCTCAAATTTGAAGGAGGAAGTGCTGAGCGACAAAAATCGCAAAAAAATTTTTTTTTTACGCCACTCGATGTAGAATCAAAAATTGTATAATATATCCAAAAATCATCCTCTTAGATCAATCAGAGGGGATATGTGAGGGGTTTTCTTCTTTTTGACCTTGAAAAAGGTTGTTCCTCTCCTATCTGCTCTCTAAATTGAGTTGGGAAGTTGAAATTTGGTATGTAGATTTACTAAGAACCAGAGATGTGATTTTTGAGGGTTTTTAATTTTCAGATGTATTGCGCCACCTTACAGCTTCGAAATGTGCTGAAGGGGGAGGGAATTACATTTTGAGTTTATTTCTCACATAACTCGCTTACAAATTGAGCTAAAAAGATGAAATTTGATATGTAGCTGTAGTATAGGTGCTAGATATGCCTTCTGCGGATTTAGACTTTTCAGCCTCATTTCATCTCAGCAGAGTGACGTTTTCCGGTTGATCTGAGGCTTCTGGAATGAAATTATTTTTTTTCTAGGACTCTAGAGTTGCTGCATAATGACTGGAAATTAATTTCGGAAGTTAAAAATTCATAAGACGTATATCGTGGATCAATTCTATAGATTAGAGTACTTTGTAAGATATTTACAATCTGCAGGTGTAGAAGTGTATTTTTTGACCAATAGATAATTGGGAAAATATCAAAAAATACACTTCCGCGTCCAAACAGTATAAAAGAAATGGAAAAAAGCAACTTCTAAGTTGAAATAAAATCTCGAATTTTTCTCGATTTAACTAAAACACTTTATACTCGTACTTTGAATTCATCTCTTACGTTTTCTTAATAAATTAATGAGCTTGGTTTCATACAAAACGTAAAGTTTGAAGCAATAAAATATTTAACGACATGAAATTTCATCCCATAAATTGCCTTGTTTTGAAAAACTTTTGCATAACATTTTTCTATATTTTTAATAACCATTATTATCAGTAGATAGATTCTTCCTAAGCAATAGCTTCGTTCGAATAGAAGACTAAAATAAAACCTAAAATAGAAATAAAAATCCAAACGACCACTTACATAAGTAGGTATATTTTTCAAAAGGTCAAAATGATTAATTTTAGCGTTGCACTTACTTTTGCAAAGTTTTATTAAAAATACAACCTCGAAACATTTTAATAATAGCTGAATTTACTTAATTATGTAAAAACTGTCACGAAACTGCAGTTCAATTTTATTTCGCTAAATTTTTACGAATAAGTAATATGAAAATTTCTATACGATCACGTAGCTTCGGCGACAAATTCAGAATTGTAAATTTCCACTTGGAATATACATTTTACACACACAATACATTAGTATACACTTACTCCGAGCTTAAAATATCTCTCAAGCATTAAGCACCAAAAAACAAAAACATTCGCTACAATTAATGTTTTTTTTTTCCTCTCTTTATTCGCTCAGTTCGCATTTCATTCGCTCCGCATACTTAATGCTTTTGTTTTAAAAGGAAACTCGATAAAAAGGTAGTCTTCCCTTCTTACGTCATCGTCATCTCATGTCGCTCGTCGAGAAATTGTTTTCGCTAGTTAAAGTCCTATTCTATTTGCGAGATAATTTCAATCTTTAGCAGTTAAACTTTTTCCCACTTGACGTGTCGTGCTGTTTTCATTTCTAAATATTTTATCCGTTCGTTGGCTCATATCACCCACACAAACTATGAGTACTACTTACTTACTTCTATCCGCCATTGTATAAAATTTAAACCAAACTTGCAGTTAACGACAACTTTTTACATTTTCTTTTCAAAGTTACGATACAAATCGAAAGAAAAGTAGAAATTATTCATGAACTGGAGTTCACTACGTATACTTAATACAGAGTGTTTTTAGAATATTGAAAAAATAATTTGGAACTAAAAATGGTCAACAAGTTGTCTTCGTAACAGGTATAGTTTACCTTTTACCCTATACCTAAATTTATTACGTTCCATATTTTTAGTTTATATGTTTAAAGTAAAGAGCTACCAATTCGAGGGAGTATTTACGTTTATATCGAGTTCGAAAAAAAGACAGAAAATTTATTAATGAATTTTTAATGATACCGAATTTATTGTCCCATAAACAAACGATGTGTATAATACGATACGAAGACATAATAATACGAATATTTACAAATTTTTCATGCAGAAATTGTTTATATTTTTCAAACTAATAAATAACTGAATTTTAGGTACAGTTAAAATTTCAATTGTAATGAATGAAAAATTATATTATACGAATACAGGATGTTCAAAAAAAAAATTTTTTTTTTTTTCAAAGAAATCGTATATTTTATTTCAACCTGAACTCTACGTACTTGTACTTGGAAAAACATTCATATCGCGTTAGGTATCACTACATACAGTACGCTTAGTAACCACTATTATGTTTATTGGCCATACATACTTACAAATACAACTACTTACCACTTTTGATAACGCAAACATACAAGTTCACGGTCGCATTGAATAACGACGTCTACAAAAAATTAATCATTACTAAACGCTGATGTAATCAGACTTCAAATAAGTAATATCGCATTATTACAGGAAAAATTGTACGAGCAGAGCTCGGTTTCACTTAAATTGCGTACCTACGCGATATCTGATCTCTATTCAGTTTCGTGAATAGTGAAAGTGTTCCTATTATAATGAGCTAATGTAATTTTGCGGACGGATGCAATTTTTTTTAACAAGTAATCAAAAAAAAAATCAATCAAATTCGATCGTCACAAAAATCACGATCGTATACCTATACCTACAATTTACCTACTCGAGCGTTGATAAAAAGAAAGCAATTCTTTTACCAACGAATCGTTAATTAGTATAAGGAAGTAAAAGATGAGTCGCAAAAAAATAATGCAATTGGTACAGTGTCCTTGGAAAAGTAACGATTATGATAAAATATTCGCGACATAATCACAAATAATTTCGTCAGATTCAAAATAGTATCAGTATTGTAATCAAACCTCTCTTTGAGGATGAGTGTTTTGTCGAAAATAAACTCTGATCATTGAAATTGAACGCATGAAATATTCTAATTGAAATGTCAACGATCTATAAGTTCTAAGTTGAATAGATTTTTTTTTTTTTCATAAAAAGGTCGGGTAGTAGTCTAGTCAAATTAGTACAAAAAGTGACGAAATAACGAAAAAATTTACTGCCAAAATTTTTTTCACAGGATTGTACTAGTATACCATTCTTTACACAACATATCCAAAATCGAGCGAAACTGGACTGGTGCTTCGTCCCCAATATTTCCATTTCTGCCTCAAAAACAGGTTTTTTACCATTAACTTGGCCTAACTTTGATTCTAAAAGCGATACAGAAAAAAAATCGAATCAAAAAATGTAGCTAGTTAAATTTCCAATAAAAAAGGTTATTGCATATTTTTTTCGAAAATCGATTGAAAAACTTCAAAATCAGTTTGAAAAGGAGGTGTTATGCTGTAACGTGATGTTCCGCGTAATGTTTCAGTCGCGTCGCGAGAGCCAGCGGCCAATGTTCGTAGACATTCGGGCTCAATTCTCTTTCAGCATACTTCCACAAATTACATGGACTGAATACTTCGTTACTTCATGTTGAAATAATTACTGTTTGAATAGAGGTACATTATGCATGTAATATTTTAAAATTACTTTAAATTTTGTAAAATAGATTTATTCTCATCGTAGTTTTCACAATTATCTGGCCCTGGATCATTGATATTCTCTAAATCGACTATTGGGGCTAAAATTTGAATATTGTGTTTAATCATCTAAAATTTAGGCCCTTAATTCAATTCGGAGGGAAGGGAGGGGTGTTTCTCAAAAGTATTTCCTTCATAGTTTTTCAGAAAATCGTGAAAAAACGAAAAATGTAGCATTCTTCAAAAACGTCCAAAAAGGGGGTAATGGTAAAAACTTGCTATTAACAATTTTTAATTTTCAAAAAAAATTTTTTTCGATTTTTTTGAAAAATTTTGAACTTTGAGTCAGTTCTGCAGATTGAAAAAATTGAGTTTGAAAGCTGAAATTTTTACCAAATTATTTTTAAGTCATTTTGCAACCATAGTTACCCCACCATTTGCAGACTTCCAAAAAGAAACGAAATTTGACACAAACTCTGTTCAGTATGCTGAGAGAAAATTGAGCCCGCGTGTCTACGAACGTTTCCCGCTGGCTTTCGCGACGCGATAGGAATATCATCCGGGACATCGCATTAGCGCACAACACCCAATTTTCAAAATTATTTTAAAATGTTACATTCGATTTTTGATAAAAATATGTAATAACCTTTTTTATTGGAAATTTGACCAGCTACATTTTTTAATTAAACTTTTTTTCTGTATCGCGTTTAGGAACAAAGTTAGGCAAAATTATTGGTAAAAAAACTGTTATTAGGGTACAAATGGAAATATGCGGGAGAATCTCCAGTTCGATTTTATCTAATTTGAGATATGTTGTGTATGCATTGGTGATGTACAATTCTGCGAAAAAAAATGTTGGCCTTAATTTTTCCGTTATTTATTGCTAATTTGACCGGTTTATAGTTAAACTCTCCCTCAAACCTCTCACCAAAAACGCGTTTCAATACAAAATTTTACAAATGTATTCGAAATAAAATTTTTTTCCTGAATACCTACATACGTATTAATTTTGTGAAAATATAAAACTCAATCTCTGTTTTCATTGAAAAAAAATACAGAACATAGCAGTTGGGTTCAGATACTAAACCCTTGTAGCACAGGCTTCAAAAATCAAAGAAAAATTCCATAAATCAAAAAACTATCCGAAATTCAAAATTTAATCCTCTATCGTTACTCTCAACTCCAACATATTTTCAGACAAGGTTCGTAATTAGAACTCATCCTCTCATAAGACTATTGATATTGGCGTAGGATTCGAGTGTTTCCAATTGGAACACCCATCCAAATAATTGAAAATTACCAATGAAAAAAATCATCATCTTATCGTGTACTACTTAATCTTATCACATCTCACAAAGTTCACCGTAGCATGTTGCTGTATACTCTTATTTGAGATAAACAATGCAATGAAGATTATTAAGGAAAGAGCACAAGTTGATGATTACTATTTCACTGTATGTACGTACATGGGTAACATTGTCGCATGCTTATCACACTGTGGTTAAAATTGACTTGGACTATGTTACATGTAACCTTCGAACGCAAACGATAAATACTAATTATGCATAGGTAGAGGTACTAGGCAATAGGTAGTAGATAAGGCTCAACACTGTAACTATGGCACTGTGATTATTGGTATCCAGATATGTTTGATTTTTGCTGACAGGAATAATGATAATATTCTTATTCGTCGCATTGGATTCATAGAAAGGAATAATTTTTAAATTTACTCGCAATAATTTTCGTACAAAAAATTCAAAGAACCAATTTTGATCAAATTGACATGGTTTATTTATCAGAACAGCAAATAAAACACGTGTTTGCAGTTGATTCTTCTAATTCGATCAGCGCATTTAGAAAAAGAAGACCATACAAGTCTTCTTCAATGCTTCTATTAACTTGTAATAATTCTTAGAATAGATAATGAAAATATATGAAACCATTTTTGGTGTAAAGATATAAAGAATCTCAACAAGGCGATCATTTTTTCTATCACATAATACCTTCGAATTTTAATGCAAGAAAGCAAGGAAATTCGCTTATTAGAGAGTGGATACGAGGATAGCAGAGTATGCTATGCTTTGCTCAAGATGTTCTTCCAAGCCTAACAGCAAAAATCAAACTAAAAAATTTATAATACTTATGATATACTTCAGAATTCAACTGGGGTGAAAAAATTTTTGGCCAACATATAAGGTGTGCAAAAAAAATAAAAAACATAGGTTTTCCCAAAAAAATCAAATGCAAAAGGTGTGTTTTGATTTAATATTGTAATAAAACATTGCAGTGGTTTTTTTTGAATTTTTCAATTTTGAAATCGCGGTTCAGTGGATATTAAAAATTTTTGTAGAATTTTAAACACGAATTATTTGGTATTTCGCTTTTCTACGTCTACATCAAGAAAAAAATTAAAAAGCATGTGGAAACTGACCTAAGATATGAAAAAATTTGGTAAAACTCATCGAAAATTGATCAAAGATCACAGGTTGAAAAATAGCTAAAAACTGAACTGAAATATGAAAAAGTCGTCAAAAATCGTAGAAAATCGAGTAGAAAATTGTAAAAATTACGAAATAATGAAAAAATTGATTAAAAATCACGATAAAATTTTGAAACTAAGTGAAAAAAGACTTAAGATACAAAAAAAATTGTAAAAAATCAATGAAAGTAGGTAAAAAATTGACATAAGTGATCAAAAAATGCAGAATATTGATTAAAAATTACGAAAATATGATGAAAATTAAATGAAAATTGATCTAAAATAAAAAAAAATCATTTAACATCCTCAAAAATTACATAAAATTGATCAAAACCTACGAGAAAATGTTGCAAATTATGTGAAAATTATGTGAAAATTGGCCAAAAATATAAGAAAAATTATTAAAGTCATCGAAAATTGATCAAAAATATGACAAAATATTGTGGTAAATCATCGATAATTGGGTAAAAAATTTTCCAAAAAGGTGTAAAAAATGTAGAAAATTTATTAAAAATTAGGAAAAAACCATTGAAAATTATGCAAAAAATTAGCTCAAAAATATTAAAAAAATCGTAGAAAATCATCGAAAATAAGGTAAAAAATTCAACAAACAGCGTAAAAAATGCAAGAAATTTAACAAAAAACACGAAAAAAAATGTTGAAAAATACATGAAAATGGATCGAAATACTTAAAAATCGCGAAAAGTCTGGTGAAAGCGATAGAACATTAACAAAACTCATGCGAAAATACTGAAAAATAGGTGAAAATTGACCTAAACTATGAAAAAAATCTTAAAAGTCATCAAAAATTGATCTAAAATTGGATTTTTTGTGAATTTTTTGCACTTTTTACACTTTTTGGTCAATTTTTTACACAATTTCCAATGACTGTCAATGATGCATATTTTAGGTCAATTTTCACACAACTTACAATACTTTTTATTGATTTTTGATACATTTTCCATACTTTTTACTCATTTTAGATCAATTATCAAAGATTTTTCAACATTTTTTCGTAATTTTTGTACAAGTTTCCGAACTTTTTACTCACTTTAGTAAAATTTTACCTGATTTTCACTGATTTTTTACAATTTTTGGTCAATTTGCACATATTTTTTAATATTTTATCTTGGCTTTTGACTTTTTTAAAAAGTTTTTACACTATTTAATCAATTTTTTACACAATTTCCGATGAGTTTTAACGTTTTTTTTTTTTCATATTTTAGGTGAATTTTCACATAATTCTCAATATTTTTTCGAGATTTTTTATCAATTGTGTTCACTTTTTACCCCAAACCTGTCTTATTTTTACTAGATTTTCACCCATTTTTTACAATTTTTAGTCAATTTCCACATATTTTTCAGCATTTTTCCACGTTTTTGATCAATCATCAATGACTTTTCACGACTTTTCATAATATTTTAGGTAAATTTTCGCATAATTTTCAATATTTTTTCGTGATTTTTAAACAACTTTCTGCAGTTTTAACCCAATTATGTAAAATTTTTACCAAATTTGCAATGATTTTTTTTTTACGATTTTCAGCATACGTAGAAAAACTTTCCGGGCCATTTGTGCCCCTCCTGAAATCCGTCTGCAGGCTAGTTTCCCTTGCTGTGGCAGAACAATCCTTTTTCAGCGTTAAACGAATGTCCAATAAAATTGAAAACATTTTTCATCCAAAGCTAATCGATATGCTTAGCCTAATATCGTCTTTGAGCTTTGAAATATTTCAAAAACAATAAAATTCACTTGAACAGAAATCAAGACAAGCAAACCAACAAACATCATGTCTTGACGATTCGTAATTCTACGTGAATTAATTTTATTACGTGAGAAGCGAGTACATTCAAAGTTCAAAAGTCAACTTGTTCATCCTATTTTTTGTATTGTTCAAAAAAAAAAAAAAAAGACTTCAATGACGATTTTCAGACAGAACTTACGAACTATAATTAAAGCCATTAATAGCGAGTAGATATATTTTTCATCTTTTTGCTGTGAATGAGTATCGCGTGGAATTGCGGAAGGTAAAAAGGATCGAGACAAATATCTCAACAAATGAACTCTCGATCAAGTTTACAGGCTGGTTTAAAACGACTCCGATCAATAATTTTTTTTCATTCATCTCGAATTAGCACGTCAACATGTCTCCATTCACCTTCACATCATCTTTATGAACGTGTAATCGTACCGTTAACACTACCTTGTCGTTGAATTGATAGTACTACGCCGTTATAACATGAATTATCAGTAAATAAAGTACATAGACATACCGCAACATGATTTAACATTTCATCGTTCACGAGTCTTACCGTTACATTAACTCATCATCTGTGTCGTGTTCTAAATAGCTATTCCCCCCTCTCCTCCTACGTACAATTGTACATAAGTAATTCAAATTCAAATCAACATGTACCTACATCGCTCTCCTTCATCATCAGTTATGTCCAGCAACGAACGTGGTCAATTCAGCAACTGTCCGGCTGGCGAGTGGCGACTAAATTCTAACGAATTATTACTACGTATCAACAAACGAAGCGACAAAACGAATAATGCGAAATGCGAACTGGATTTACAAATATATGAAGTTATGTAACTCGTATCGAATCGTATCCGGTGAGAAATCAAAGCGGGCCGAAAATCTTACAATATGCTAATACCTTTTGGAAAACCGTGTACGGGTATTTCATGCCACCGAATCAAGTCCGTGATATAAGAATGGAAAATCTCGCGAATGACGGCGGAAAATACCAAACTACCTACGACAAATACACATTGCCGAGAATTTAACAGATTGCAAATAACGATTAGACAATTTTACCCCCTCGTCGATAATAATTTAGCCAAGTTTGTCGAACACGAATTTCCAATGATGTAATTTATCAGATGGCTAAATTAAATAAAAAATGGCAAACAAAGTGCGAAATTTTAATTAAAATTTTATCGCTTAGTTATTTATCTTTTGAATGGTTCGGCAGATGTTGGCTTATCAAAGGTAGAACTCGCTGAGAATAATTAATTAAAGCAGTTTATTTAGAAAGCAGATAAAACAACAAGAAATCTACTCACAATCAAAGGAATTTATTTGTTAGGACGCTATTCTAAACAATAAAGAAGTTTCGTTCGTTTGATAATAGCGCTCTGGTGTGAATTCTCCACTCGTACAGCGCAGCATCACTTCGTTCAGAAGTTTCCTAGTCCATTTTCTAGCAGACTTCGACTTCGACTTGGTAAAATTACAGTCGAGAGGTTTACTACCTTTGAAATTAAGATCAAAGGTAATTAACGAGTAGAGTTTTTTTCTTTTATTTTTTTTCTTATCCAATTATTTCGAAAATTATATACAGGAAATAAATTGTTAAAATAATTATTAATTTGAAACAATTTACCCTCAATTAAATACTCTTGTTTATTTTTCATTTTATTTCTATTTCTATACGTTTCATTCATTTAAAAACTGAAGTATTTCATCAACTCGAAACGTAAGTTGGTTTTCAACATTTTTACACGAAAACACTTGGTATAAATTTTAGTTTCTCATTTTATCAACAGTTTCGAAACGTTTTTAGTTTCTTTCTTACCCCCGCAGGTATTTATTTTTTTGAGGAAATTATTTACGTAATACAAGTACCTACCTAAGCTACCGAACCTAGCCACGTTTCAGAGTGGTTTTTCAATTTACGTATTTTTGATAATTTCGAAAACAGTTGTAATTTGATTAAATTTAAAAACCTTAGCTTTTTTCCCTCTTTATTAATGGGTGTAATGTCAACAATATATTATTTCTCTACGAATATTACGAAAGCTATTCATTTTTTTTCTTCGCTCTGCTCACAATAAATTGGCAGGTATTCGAGGAACTAATTTAAATTATAGCGTCTAATTTTATCGCAGCTCTCTCAATAGCCTTACGTGAAGGGTAAAAAGAAATTATTCAATTTTAGAAAGAAGTTTTAAAAATATCAACTTAATGAGGACCTATGTAAAATGACACCGTTTCAACATCAATAAGGGTTAATAAGAAAAACATCGCGATGTATTAAATGGAAATTTACACACCCGCCAGTTGATCGTTTACCAATAAAAAGTAAAAAAAAAAAATATATGTTGGGCGTAAATGCAGCAAACAATTAACTGGATGTTTAGTTATAATTGCTAATTTATGCGTTTGGCGGTTAAAATTTCCGTACCTCCGGATTTAATTTTACCCATGTACTTAAAGCTGCTGCATGCACAAAACATATACACGAGCCAAACAAAACGATTAATGATTCTAATATAAACAAAAATCGATCGACATGCAACACATACTTGTTTTTATTATTTCACCGAAGAAATTGAGCTTCATAGTTTATAACCATACGGTATGTTCGGCCATTCTAGGTAAAAAAAAAGCCCTAGAACGGAAAAAATTCCCATCAAAGATACTCCTCTTGGAATATGTCCGGTAGACGTCCACAAACAACATACTAAAAGTCCCCACGTATAAAGGTAGAGCGTGATCCACAGCGGAGTCAAGACCCCCATAAAATCAATTTTTTTGCTATATCTCCGTAAATACCAGTTTTAACGTGACAAAAGTCATATAAGAATTTGAAGTGGGCTCCGTTTCCTACAACTTTGCTTCTATAAATTTTTTCGTAGGTATGGTAGGGAGGACAGGGAGAGCCTTCAAAGAAGAGTGTTTCTCAGGTCACAGTATAAATTGCGATAAAATGTGACGAAATTTCACGTTATGAATCGTACCAAGCGTAAATGGTAATTTACCTCGTAAATATCAGTTTTCATCATTCATACTACCCGTTCACTCCTCCTCCCCTACCCAAACACGGCTCTTTTGTTCTCAGTATTTTTCCTTAGAAACCAGGCAATGCAAATTGAATTATACAATTAGAAATTACTAAAATACCGAGTTTTCGCATAGACCGTTTTCCGTAAGTTCTGTCACCCCTCTCCCTCACCCCTCCGCATTCCGCTATTTAGACAAGTACTTGGTATTCTATTACTTGATAAAACCTAACCTAAGGAGGGTCACTCTTAGGTGTGTAAGAAGGTAGGTGTAGTAGTGGTTATCAAGTAATTACCTGGTAAGAGGAAGGAGGAGCGGAGGAAAGAGAAGGGTTATTGATCTCAAATTCTGCAAAAAGTGGATGAAGCCGGAGAAAGCAGTGGAAAGGGAGGAATGGTAAGAGTGTGGGAAGATAGGCGAATGTACTAGAGTGGTGGTTGTTTGGAGTGGTGGGAGGTGTTGTGAGAAGGGAAGGGCGGTAAGAGATGTGGTTAAGGTGGAGGGGATTGGGTGATAGAATAGGAGGTAAAGGAGATGGAAGTGTACTATATATACTCATAAGCTATAATTTTTTTGTGAAGAAGCAAGAGACGTCTATCTCGCTCGAGCTTCAGATGAATACTAAATTCATCATGACCAACGTGTTTGTATTTATAGTTTTTAACTTGATTTTATATGTCATATTGTCAATGAAAACCAAGCTATTACAGTCTATCAACCAACGGTGCATGAGAGTGGGAATATCAACAAAATCCGTTTTAGGGTCCTAGAAGACCATTAAGACGATTTTAAGCCATGCCAGATATTTATTTTTATTATTTTTTTTCTCGAACATTAAAATCATTTACTCCGCTTGTTACCAACCAAAATCACTCCAATTCGGTCAATCGTCTCAATTTGGCGGCGGATTAGATAAATATAAATGGGGATGAATTTAGGTAAAAATTCAGTTATGCCCCAATTTTAGGGAGGGGGTGCTGAGGGGCCAAACACGCAAAACTGTCCCTTATTCAGCCAATTGATAGAGAATCAAAAGTTGCATAACATATCCAAAAACCAACCTGATAAGTCAATTAGGAGGGGTGATATTGGAGTTTTCCAATGTTTTTGACTTTGAAAAAGGGCTATTCCTCCCCTAGCTCACCACCAAATTGAGCTGGGGAGGTGGCAAGGGTGTTATTCGGATGAAAAAATGATTCCTCGCCATATTATTAACCGAAATTCATATTTTTACAGGGGGGAGTAGGGAGGGGCACTCAAGAGAGGGAGAGTACAACCTGTATGAAAACTTGGTATTTCAGTAATTTCTAATTGTATGATTCCATTGGCGTTGACTGGTTTTTAAGAGAAAATACTGAAAAAAAAACCGACGAGTGCGTGGGAAGAGGGGGTGAAGGGGTAGCATGAATGAGGAAAATTACCATTTACACTTGGTACGATTCACAACGTGAAATTTCGTCACATTTTATCGTAATTTATACTGTGACCTGAGAAACACTCTTCTTTGAAGGCTCCCCCTGTCCTCCCTATCATACCTACGAAAAAATTTATAGAAGCAAAGTTGTAGGAAACTGAGCCTACTTCAAATTCTTATATGACTTTTGTCACATTAAAACTGGTATTTACGGAGATATAGCAAAAAAATTGATTTTATGGGGGTCTTGACTCCGCTGTGGATCGGACTTTTAGTATGTTGTTTGTGGACGTCTATCGGACATATTCCATGAAAAAAATCTTTGATCAATGACTGGACTAATACAATCATCGATATGTGAGTCAGTTGTGGGCGATGTTCGAATAATTTTTATGCTTGGAAAGATTCTAAGAACAATCAGCGAATGATACAAAACTATCTATCTCAGAATTTGTTATTTAAAAGATCAAAACAAATAGTCGAAAGAATTTGATTTTTTTTTCAATAACGTTTCATGGAATCTCGTTTGTATAACACGAGGAGAGCTTATTGTGATTCAATGAACAGTACGTGTAGTTGCAGAATTTGTTAAAACTTGTTCTCGCGTAGGATTGAACGATTGCTACGGAATGTTCTCCTCCACATTCTTGACGACGCGATGTGCGAAATCATACCATACCGCTTCCAGACATACCTCAGTATTCATTCGCAAAACTAACTATAATTTAAGGAAATATGCGCCTTTATAAAGTTATACGTTCGACAATAAAGTTTTCTGTTTAAGCATAAAAGACGAGAAGGGTAGATAAATTTTTTTCTCTTAAATTGGCCTCTTGAATTTTGTATTATTAATTCGCCTATTGCTATAGGGTGTTTAGTGTTTTTGTACAAAGGCGGGTATACGTAGAATATTTCAGGTTGAAAAGTAAAACTTTATCGTCGAAATGAAGCCCAGGGTGGATTTTGAAGAAGAAACGATTTCAAAAATTTCACATTAATGAAAGTTTCAGATGTGAGAGATAAAGTTGCCTATACATATTTATGCTTCGAGGATTGGAGATGGTGATGGAAGGATTTTTTTAAGATGAATTTTACGACGGGCTAATTTTAAGTTGAAATGCCCAAAATCTGACCTTAGAAATTTTCAGTTACCGAAGTTCATTTTTTGATTTTTGGCGAATCTTTGAAAATTTGCATCAACTAAAGGTTCAGCTAATAAACGCAACAAAAATAAAATATTTCACAAAATATGATCTATTGAAGTTGTAATGGAGAAAATTGGCTTATTACCTAGTATAAGCCATCCAAATCGATCTATCCTATTTTCCAGGGGTTTTGGAGATTCTAGAATTTTTATTTCAGGATTTAAAAAAATTAAAAGAATTAAGACATTTATTCAACAAAAATTTGTTTACTGCCTGACCTGGATTTTACCATTCAACATATCAAATTTTCCAAAAATTTTAAAGCCTCTAGCAAAAAATCTATTTTTCCAGAATTTTTAAAATGCACCAGAACGACTGGATATAAACTTCTGCAACTGAAAATTTTATCCCAGCCTAATACCACCCATTCTAAAAGATTGAGGTAGTTTTCCTGGGATTTTCAACCTGACAGATGAAAAACTAATTTTTTGTTAATAAGTGGATATTTTGATACCACCACAAAAAAAAACAATTTTTCAACTGTCCAGCTGAAAATGCCAGGAAAAACTACCTCAATCTGTTAGAATGGGAACCATTAAGCTAGGATAAAATTTTCAGCCACTGCAGTTTATATCGGACTGTTCTAGTGCATTTTGAAAATCCTGGAAAAACAAATTTTTTGCTGTAGGCTTCAAAATTTCTGGAAAACTTTACATATTGAATCGCAAGTTCCAGGCTGGACAACGAACAAATTTTTGTTAAAGAAATGTCTTAATCCTTTCAATTTCGTAAAACCCCGAAGAAAAAATTTTTTCTGCAGCCTCCAAAACCCATAGAAAATAGAATAGATCGATTTGGACGGCCAATATTAGATAATAACCGATGACGGGGAGGGGTGAGGGGAGTGTTACTTGTAAAAAATTAAAATAATGAAAAAGGTAAAGTGAAATATCGATTTTTACCAATTCAAAGTCACTAAATTTGAACATCAGAAATGGATTGCTTTTAGAGCTTGATTTTTATAAAATTAAAGGGATACAAGAAGCGCTCTGCGAAGATTTTTTTAACCAGTGGTACGGGTACAAGTACATATTGAAGTAAATAGCTGAAACTTTCAAAAGGCACATGTAGGACCTGTTTTAGATTCTTATATCAGATATCAAACAGGGTGGGAGGAGGGGAGGGGAAATATGAGAAATTCAAACTCGAAAAATAATCAGCATTCTTAGAAAAGCTACTTTTTTGGAGCTTTGAGAGAGTGCAACAGGACGAAAAATTCGAAACCATCAAAAAGACCAATCTAGAACCCCTACTGAATTGACATACTAAATTTCCACCCTCTAGCTCAATTACGGAGAGGAGATGTGGAAAGGGCAAACTCGAAAATGAAGAAAAATCGAAAAAAACCTACTTTTTCAGAACTATGAGGAAATGCAGTGGGGTTGGAAATTCGCGAAATTCCAAAAAGGCACGTATAAAACCACCACAAAATCTACATACTTACCAAATGGAATAGATGAACGCAATAAAAGAGAAAAATTTCTCAAAAACCCATTTCATTGGGCTGGGAGGAGGTACAACAGGCCTAAAAAAGTCGAAACCCATGAAAGCCATATTTAGAACTTCTAATAAACCAACATAGCAAATTTCAACCTCGCAGCTCAATTTGGAGGAGAGATACACGAGGAATAGATATTTTTTTAGGGTGAAGAGGAGGAAATCTCCCATATCTGCCCTCATAATTGACCTAAGGGACTGATTTTTGAATGTGATATAGAAATCTTAAAAATCTCCATCGATTATGTCAAAAACGAAAAATTTTAGTAATTGTTGCTACTCAGCATATCCTCCCTTAAATTTGGACATGACTGAATTTTGACCGAAAAGTCATTCCCACTCGCATATATCTGATCTGGCGGAAATTTGAACCTTTTGGACGAATTTGAGCGATTTTGATACTTATTGGGCTGAGTAAATTATTTCAGTCTTCGGAAAAAAATTTAAAAAAAAACATCTGGTATCGCCAAGAATTGAGTTAATGATTTTGTAGTTCCGCCAGTAGTGTGGACAGGGGGGGGAGGAAGGCGAGTTTTGATGCCTTGACCTCCCCTCACTCCATATGGAAAAGGTGGAAAAAAAATTTCTTATTAAAAAAAACTAATTTTTTCAAAATTTCATCCTCGTCTAGCTCGCACATACTATTTATTGCTTTTAAAATATTCATGCCTAAAAAAAAGTATACATGAAGAGTGAATGGATTTTGTTAATACTACCTTTTCACCCACGGTGGTCAACACATCGTAAAAGTTTACAGTTCACTTTAACAAATTAACATACCTAAAATCAGGCTAAGAATTGGAAAAGCTTGAAATTATACGAAAAGTTCAAAGACAAAAATCATCAAAACAAACTATTAAAAATACATATACCATCAATGCGATCGAGCTTTTAAAATTTATTTTTTTGAAAAAAACAATCCATATTTCATATCTGCCATTCTCAAAAATTATGTAAAATTCTGGAGAGTACTTTGAGCCTAAAAAATATATTAAACAATTTCTCGCTTCCGAAAGGTAACATATCCTAATTCAGATCACAATTCAGAGCATTTGATTATAATAAAAAAAAAAAAGTAAACACGACTACACAATGCACAACAAACATTTTGATCAAAATAACCTTATAATATAGTATAACTTTTTTGACCAAAGGATAATAATACAACAAATATTTTTCATTTTGTTGAATCCAGGGCTAGTTCCTTTCTAAAGTTAAATCTTATGCAAATAATGCAAAAATCCAATAAAAAATACTAGTATTTTTTTAGAACTCGTTTATAAACATGAAGATAAGTTTTTTTTTTCCATATAACCACAAAATAGGTACAATTCGAGCTTATATTTTGGCGGCGATTTCGATACCATCGTACCTCTCGAACATCTTGCTACCTCGCTATAGCTATAGCCAAGTAATGAAAACCTTCCAACCACAAAGACACAGGTGATATGTTTAAATCACGAGTACACGCAACGCACGTACGTACGTATTACGATAACCAAATACGAGTACGAGTATTAGTAGTATCTTCGCATCTCAAACGTAATGGTAAAATTATTTGAAAAATGCGCATCGGAGTAAAATACAGAACACGTGCAATTAGTTTGAAAGTTTGACTTTGAATGACTCGACGAAATTATCACGTGTTATGGGCACACTCATCGCGAACCAGGTCACCTTAGGAAATTTTTTCCCATACCAAAAAATCAACGTTAAATAGCGTATATTTTTCTAAATAAGTGGAAAAAAATTATACTTAAAATTTAAACGCATAAAAAAATTCGTCGCTGCGTTAAAGAGTCTCTCATTCTCGATGGGCAATTTACAAATAAGAATATCTCGTACATGTATATTTTCTCAAAGCACACACATAAATTATAAATACTAAACTAATATCGTTACATTATAAACGTTAAAAACAATCCGAGGCAAATATTTACTCGCGATATGGCCAAGTTAGATTTGGAGAAATTTCAGTGTCTGTCGTCTCGTAGAAAAATAAAACTTGGCAAAATGAATTTTCGTACCATACAAAACAATCCATTAAAAAAAGTCATAATAGATTTTACGAATATACGAGTAGGTAGGTAGTAGATAGCATAGGTACCATACCTATATACTTACACTTACAAAGCATACTATGAAAATGACCGAATGTCCAACCCATCGCATTAATCATAGTTTAGAACGTACGTACGTACGTACCTTCAGTACACTCGAACATTTACAAAGATGGGAAATGGACTTTGAAAAAAACATTGAGTAGGGTTAGTATCGCGCATATGCAAACCTGTTCATATTCATATTTCCGTTACACCGCAAGACCGAAACCAACAACGATGGTGAAGAAAATACAAAAACATGCTTCTATAGCGTGATTATGTCAAGATTTAATCATAATAATACCGGATAAAAAAACCGCCATAGTACGAATCATTTGCCCTTTGATTATTTTACTCGCTGTACACTCGCGAATTGCCATCATTACGTACACTCCCACGCACCTTTCCCCAGACCACGAACTTACCTATGCATCTCGATATCGTATACGTATTTTCTTTACGTCATTACCTCTCATTCATAAAAACACCATTCGTTTTACTCGTTGTTATTTATTTATTTTTTTTTTTTCACATTCGTCGTGTTTGAAAGTCCGTTAAAATGTTTACGTGTTGCCTTCTTCTTTTTCTGAATGGAAAGTTTTCGTGCGGAACGTTAACCGCTGATACTGCTTCGTTTAATAAATTATCATTGTTAGGTCCTAGGTACATATGTGTATACGTATAGTATTTTGCAAAAAAAAAAAAAAAAAAAAAATTACCGCGACCAATACAAACACGTGTAAAAAAATTGACGAGAACAAAATTCGTTTCGCTAAATTTACCACGTTTTGTAGGAAATAACTGATCCGAAAATGTTTCCGATATTATACAAAAAAAAAAAAAAATAGTTTCACTATTATCAAAAAATTTCAAAGTGAATGATACGTATTTCATGCTAAGAGAAAAAATTCGCAATAGTATTGGCTCGTTTATAACTCAAACGTGAACTTTTTCTCCTCTAGTGACAAAGAAGAGTAAAAAAAATAGAAGAAAGTAGGTTAACTTTGTAAACTAAAACGATGACGTAATTTTTACTGTTGCATTTAATGACTGTTTTTTTTTTTTTTTGTTGCTACCGAAAAACAAATTACCTACGCAGTTTACCAGAATTACTCATAATAACGGAGAGAAACTCGAATGAACAAATCATGTAAAATATAAACTATACGAAGAAACAGTAGTTACGAAAATAAAAGGTATTAGAAAAAATTCCATTTTGATTAAATCGAATACAAGTGCAAATTACGTGGAAAATGAACAGTCATCGCAGCAAGTAGCTTTATAGCCAGTAAACCTCCTTCAATTTCGACAATGAACTATTTCATTAAAAAAAAAAAGCATCGCAAAGCGATGCTTTTTCAACCTGATTTTCACGACATATTAAAATCATGAGAATTGAGGATAGGAAGGGTTTAATGAGGCTAAAAAGTCAAAATCCCCAACAGACATATCTAGGGTCCTTACTGACTGTACATAACTAATTTCAACTTCCTGCCCCAATTTGAAGGGGAGTTATGAGAGGAAAAAACATTAAAAATTGGAAAAAACGGCCAAAAATCAAAAAATTTAGGAATGTGAGGGGGTGCAATGGAGCTGAATAGCCGAGACCCCCCAAAAGATACAACTAGGACCCTTATTGAACGCACATCCATAATTTCAACTTCCTAGCCCAATTGGGAAGGGAGTTATGCGAGGAACAAGCATTGGAAATTAGAAAAAACCACCAAGAAACGAAAAATTTAGGGCTATGAGGGGGTGCAATGGGGCTGAAAAGTCGAGACCTCTATATAATGCACACCTACAGCCCCTACTACATATACATACCGAATCTCAACTTCCTAGCTCTATTTGGAGTAGAGTTTACTTGAGGAACAAACTTAAAATACTCAAAAAATGAGAAACCCTGACCAAAAAATCACATTTTCGGGGCTGTGAGGGGGTGGAATGGTGTTGAAAAGTCAGAACCTCCAAAAAGCACATCTAAAGCTCTTACCAAATATACATACTAAATTTCGACTTCCTAGCTCATTTTGGTGAGGAGATAGCGAAGGAACAGCCCGTTTTCAAGGTCAAGAAGGGGATAAACCCCCATATCTCCCCTCCTAATTGGCCTAGGAAGTTGATTTTTGGATATGTTGTACAACTTTAGATTCTCTATCGATTGACTTATAAGAAACAATTATGGTATTTTCGGCCTCTCAGCCCCCCAATCTCCCAAAATGGGGCAAAACTGAATTTTGATCCAAGGTCATCCCCACTCTTATATGTTTAATCAGCCGCTAAAATGAGCAGATTGACCGAATTGGAGCGATTTTGGTCAGTATCGAGCAGAGTAAATAATTTTAGTATTCGGGAAAAAATTAAAAAAAAAGAAATATGTGACATGGCAAAAAATTGTTTTAATGGTCTTCTACGACCTCAAAACAGATTTTGTTGGTATCCGCGCACCCCCCCCCCCTTGGTCGATAGGCTGTAATAATCTGGTTCTCATTGAGAATATGACATAGATAATCAGGCTAAAAACAACACAACAAAGAAATTCTCTCTTGCAACATATTTATTAGCCTCATTTTTTTCGTCTTATTTGCCAAATGAAATGAACCTGTTACAGTCCATCGACCAATGAACTTACGGTATGGCGCTGGTGGATGCAAGATGGACTATCAAAATTCGATTTGTGGTTTTATAGAAAACCATTGAGACCATTTCTGGCAATATCTGATACTTATTTAGCCTGATCACCGAAAACCAGGCTATCACAGAATATCGACCTACAGCAGATGGAGACGGAGTATCAACGAATGGGCACTGAGACCATTTATGGCCATGCCAGGTATTTATTTATGTTTTATCGAAACTAAAAATCACCTGTTCAGCTCGATACTGACCAAAGTCGTTCACATTTAAGTAGTACGCTTAGATTGGCAAGCGATTTGATATTTTTGAGCGAGGATAAGCTTGCTACAAAATTCGCTCATCTCCAAGTTTGGGGAAGGGAGTGTTGAGGGGCTAAAATAGAAAAAATTGCTCTTTCTTAAACCGATCGATAGAATATCAAAAGTTGCATAACATATTCAAAAATCAACTTGCTAGGTCAATTAAGAGGGTAGAAATGAGAGTTTGCCACTGTTTGATCTGGATAAAAGACTCTTAAGAACTTATCGCAGATGTATCTACCTGGATAAACTCCGACTTACCTCTGAGCTACTGTCTCTAGCAAGCAATATCTGATCATGAATGCTTCAGATGTTAATGTTACTTATTCATATGCCGAAAACTAAACTCTGATCACTGCTCAAATTGTAGAATTCCAAGAACCGTCCATCATGTAATTCTGAACTGTCCTCGATTATTTGCTACTGCACCTCCCAATGGAATTCTTAATGTATTCAATACAGAACACCTACTTTTCATGCGTTCAGTATTTCGTCAGTTATGGCAAGAACAAAGAAAACACCTTAAGCAAATAGATTGATGCTTGAAGAGGCCTAAAGAGACATCTTGACCATCAAGACATGAACAACAAAAAAGTCTTGTGAAGAAAATAGGTGATATTTTTGAGTAGGCACGATTTTCGATTGAAATTCAATAATGCCCAACATTACGATCGGGGGGGGGGGGATCAAACGTTGCATTTTAGTTGCAAAATTAAGTTCAGGTTACTTCAACGTTGTATTTTGTTTTTATTTTTCATACCTTCAAATGTTCAAAATAGACAAAATGGTATACGCTTCGATAGATTGGTTATTTTTTAAATTCATTTATAAGTAAACTAGAAATATAGCACAATGTTCATAAAATATTACATTATTTACATCGTAGCATGCACATACATTATTCTTTCATTCTATCAAATATAAATATTAAACGAATCGCGCATATTAATACGAAATAATTTTCAAACCAAACAAGTATAAAATTCTAATAAAAGAGAAAAAAATTCGTAGAATAGAATTAGCATAAGAAAGAAATATCTGTTGATGAATTCTCGGCTACATTCGGCAAAGTAATTTGGCCACAGTCGTGATACTCAACCAGTCACACATAAAGTCTTACTTTATAAGTTTTAATTTCCGAGAATTACACGTTAAAATCGCATATAATACAATAATAACCTTTCGCGGGTAAATTTTTTATTGCTCGCTAGAAATGACGATATTACGGTTACGATTCTGGTAATAATTTTACGTTAAAAACGCAGCAGCCTAAAGCCCTCTAGAAAATAGCCTTTTTCATAACACATCAAACATCACATAACCATTCGAATAGTTGATAATGCGTTGCCAGTAATAACACGTTCATGTGACACGTGGGCACTGTACACAGACCGAAGTGTTATCGTAAGATAAATTTTGATTAGTAAACACAGTTGCCGCCTATTTTGTTTTCTTTTTTTCCTTCCACAGCGAATTAAGGTTTTTGTCCTCATTTTTATTATTTTTATCAGTCTGCGCATCAGCCATCAGCGTATAGTTTTTTTTCAATGACCTATTACGCGAATGAATTAAAATATACGAGATGAGACGCAATGAAAGATATGCACGCACGGTTTATTCCATCTTTTCTCTTTCGAGTTTACGTCGAATAAAAATAATTTAAAAAATTAATTCAATATTGATAAACGATGTGAATAATTTCACGCGTAAAAGCCTCAATCACAATGACGACAAAAAAATAATATTTTTCAAGGGGAAAAAATTAATTTTTGTAGGTGCTCAAAAAGAAAAATTTTGAAATTTATTCTAATGCATAGTAGAAGCAAGGGCCTGCCTCCATTCCAATTTTTTTTTTAATTTTTAGCTCACACAGGAAGACTAGTAACAGAAATCTCCCCTTCCACTCAAAATGCGTATTTCAATCGACCACTTTATGGTTACCTTTCCCTGCAGCCCCGAACTCGCAACATCCCAGTTTGGGCTTTGCTGATATTATGCTCTTAGTAGATAGCGTAATAGTCCAAATAAATTAGTGCAAAAAATGATAAAATAATGGAAATATTTATGGATAAATTTTTTTTCGCAGAATTGTACATCACCACCCCTTAAACAACATATCACGAATTAAACAAAATCGAACTGGAGCTTCTCCTTCATATTTCCATTTATGCCCCAAAAACAGGTTTTTTACCAATACCTTTGCACAACTTTGTTCCTAAACGTGATGAAGAAAAAAAGTTGAATTAAAAAATGTAGCTGGTTAAATTTCCAATAAAAAAGATTATTACAAATTTTTTTCGAAAAGCGATTAAAACACTTTTGAATGAGTTTGAAAAGGGCACGTTAGCGCTAACGCGATGTCCCGGGTGATGTTCCTAACGTGTCGCGAGAGCCAACGGCCAACGATTGTAGACACGCGGGCTCAATTCTCTTTCAGTATACGTTAACAGGGGATGAGCTGAATTTCGTTTTTTTTTTGCGAAATCTGCATGCTTTGGGGGTCACAATAGTTGCAAAATGACATCAAAATGATTTGGTAAAAATATCAGCTTTCAAATTCAATTTTTTTAATCTATAAAACTGACTAAAGTTCAAAAATTTCAAAAAATCGTAAAAAAATTGTTTTTGTAATTTGTTTTTAAAAAATGGAATAATTACATAGATTTAAACCTAAAATAATCGTTGGTAGCAAGTTTTCATCATTAGCCCCTTTTTGGAGGGATTTTAAAACATACCACATTTCGCGTTTTTCCACGATTTTTTGAAAAACTATGACGAAAATGTTTTTGAGAAACGCCCTGCTGAAAGGAATGTAGGATATCAATTTTAAAGGGTTAAACACAATATTGCAATTTTACCTCTCATAGCTAATTTCATGTTGAATCAGAAGAGAATAAAAATGATCCTGGGTCAGATAGTTGTGAAAATTACGATGAGAATGAATCTATTTTACAAAATTAAATTAAAATTTTAAAATATTACGTGCATATTGTACCTTTATTCAAGCAATAATTACTTAAAAACGAGTATATATAACATTTAGTCCACATAATTTGTTCATGTATGTTGAAACAGAATTGAGCCCGAGTATCTACGAACGTTGGCCGCTGGCTCTCGCGACACGATGGGAACATCACCCGGGACATCGCGTTAGCGCATAACGTGCCCTTTTCAAACCCATTCAAAAGTGTTTTAATCGCTTTTCGAAAAAAATTTGTAATGACCTTTTTTATTGGAAATTTGACGGGCTACATTTTTTAATTCAACTTTTTTTCTGTATCGCTTTTAGGAACAAAGTTGTGCAAAGTTATTGGTAAAAAATCCGTTTTTGGGGCATAGCGAAGAAGCTCCAGTTTGATTTTATCTGATTTTCTATATGTTGTTTCTAAAATTCTGCAAAAAAATTTATCCATAAATTTTTCCAACTTTAACTATGTACTTACAGTGAATAAGGCAAAAATTTTGCAAAATACCATAAGGTCAAAAAAGTGCATTTCAGCACATCTGTTAGTTCTGGATCTCACCAACAGAATATAACATTCTAGCCTTTCAAATACACGTTAATTTTAAATACTAATAATTTAATAAAATATTGCGACGAAAAATTTCAGTACTAAGAATAAAAATTAACTCCCAATTTGCTTTATAAACATCAAAAGAAAGAACAAATTCTAGTATTCATTTGAATACAGCTTTTATTACTTTTGTAAGCCAAAATATGCGTAACATTTATAATTTATTTTTTAGACAAAAAACTGCACAGAGCCTAAATTTTAAAACTTCATTTTACGATATTAAAATGTAATATTCGTTAAATAAAGAAACTAACGAAAGCTTACACTCGTAGTACGCACCTATTCCGCACTAAGTTTCAACAAAACTCATATTAGGTACCAATTTAATATTGAAATTAGTTTTCTCTACGGTGTAAAACGCTATAAATATGAAATATTGTACAACTACAAAGATGAGCTCAATAAAACTATGCATAATCGAATTGACAGCATCAGTAAGTGCAAAAATTTTAACACGAGATGATATGAAAAGTTGAAATTTTCAAATAATTTTCAAGGTTACTTAAACAATTATAAGTTCAAATCATTCATAAAACTGTATTTTAATGATTCGCATTGTACGTATTGCACGTACCAACCCATCTACCTAGTACCTACCCACTAAAACCATCGAGTAACACATATAGAATAAGAACATATAATATTTTCAAGACATTCTATGACGAATTTATGAAGAACCAAAAACTAATTACTATTTTTTTTTTTATTTCTTAAGCTAACACACAGACTATTATACTGTTGCCATTTTATATTGACAGAGAACAAATCGAATATATAAGTATTTTTACGAACCACTGATGTTTTATCGAAACAACACAGTATCGTAAATCAAATTTACATTACGATATTCTTTACATACTACTGCGATTGAAGGCATCTCGCGAGCTTATGCGGCGAAGGAAATCGCGTATAATTTACTTTCAAGATGACATTACCATGCACTTAATCTCATATTCACGTGTTTCTTAAATACGTATTCATACACGTACTGACTTATTGGCAAAAAAAAAAAAAAAAAAAAAACTTTAATCAACGTTACGACGCCGTTAGATGATCTTGGGTCAAACATGCGAGACGTTTCGCAATAATTCATCGCATGATAAAAACAAAAACACTAATTGTACGTATAAGAGTAGGAGTGATAAGATTTTCACACCTAAGCTTATGCTTATAATCAATGGTAAAATGCGTATCGTATATTAATCACTTCTACCAGCAATGCTGATTGCTTACCTAAAGGTCGTCTCGGTCTCCAAAGCACAGGCGGCGATGGAACATGTCTTATGCCTGATGACTCCAGCTTGGAAATTCTTCTAGAGCCGATGGTAGAATAATCTAAGACAAAGGTAAATATAAGAAAATTAATTAATTGATTGAATAATTAACAGATCGATGTTAATAAGAAAAACATAAGTTGTAAGGGTATGGATTGGAAATACCTTAAAAAATTCTCGCTACATGATAAAAGTATACAACACAAGTATATCAAAGATATGCTAATATATGAGTATGCTTCTATGACGTCATCGTAAACTACAGTGGCAAATTTTCCGTTATATGCACTATTATACAGACAATAGTGTGTACGGTAAAATATACGATTGTATGTAATATAAACAGGTCCAACATGTATATACGACGCGACGCAATTAAACAAAAATTCACCAATGATGTCTCTTGGTGATAATGTCTACCGATGGGTGTGTTATAATTTATAAACTTTAACTGAGACAAGTTCTCCGCTTTGCACGATACTGTTTATAATTTTAAACGAATAATGACCCAATGACGTCAACGTTTTTTTAACATATCACCAGTATGCCAACCCTGATGAGGCTTGTAATAGAAATTTTGGGGTCGTAAAAGACCATTATGACTGCTTTTGGCTATGTCAAATATTCGTTTTCAATTTATTATTTTTTTTTACATCATTTGCTCAGCTTGATACCAACCAAAATCGATCACATTTAGGAAATAGGCTTCGATTGGTGATGGATTTGATATTCTGAAATGAGGATAACCTCAGATCTAAATTCTGTTATATCCAAATTTGGCGGAGGGAGTGTAGAGGAGTAAAAATCAAAAAAAGTGTTCCATTTTGAACTAATACATAAACAATCCATAGTTGTATAACATATCCAAAAATCAGTCTCCTAAGTTGATTAGGAGGGGAGATATAAGGGGGTTTCCTACTTTTTGATCTTGAAAAAAAAAACTGTTTTTCCACTATCTCGCCTCCAAATTGAGCTAAGAAGTTAAAATTTGGTATGTATATTTAGCAGGAGGCCATTCGCAGTATACATCTGTAGAGGTAAATTATACCTGCCAACTCTTAAAATTCAAATTGCCAAGCAGGATTTTAAAACTACGCGGCTTGGAAATCCTAAGCCGATACGTTGAAGACCTCTGGTTAAGACGTAGACCTGACAGCAGAGATTTCATTCTGGGAAAAAGTAAACAAAATCTGCCCAGAAAACTTTAAGATCTTATAGGTACACTCGCGGATTCTCACACAAGAATCTACCAATTAGATTTGATGTTCTACTCCACAAAATTCGGCCCAGATAAATGCTCAGCTTAGTGTAATGGCTGCCGAAATAAGTCTTCTTTCAACTGTAAGAACTTAGGAACGCCCAGCAAAAGAGAAGATAAGCTGAAGAAGACTAAGTAAAGGCCATAGATGCCCCTTTTGGGAGTTTCTAACTGGTCAGACTCATTGATGATTTTTGCTTTCATGATGAAATGTTATTTAAAAAATTAAGAAATTTGAAAAATGAAAAAAATTGATGGCTTTTGTATTTGTTCAAAATATTGATATGGATGTCTTAGAAAAATTAAAAATTGAAAAATTGAAAATAGAAAAAAAAATTAAACAGCCAAAATTAAATAATGGAAAAATTAATAACTATAAAAATAAAAATGTTACGTTTTTGATTTTTGATTTTTAAAGTTTTTGACCAAAACCCCGCGATAAAAGATGATTATGACTGATTTTAGTACTTCACGTTGAAATGTTATTTAAACAATTTAAATAAAGTTAAAAAAATTAAAAAATTTGAAAAATAAAAAAAAATTGATAACTTGTTGATATGGATTTCTAATTAAATTGAAAAACAAAGAAATAGAACAATTGGAAAATTGAAAATAGAAAAAAAATTAAATATGTAACAATCAAAATTAGATAATAGAAAAATTAATAATTATTGATTTTTGAATTTTTTGGTCAAAAACTCGCAATGAATGATAATTATGACTGATTTTTGCACTTTGTGTTGAAATGCTATTTAAAAAATGAAAAAATTTGAATAATTAAAAAAACTAATGACTTTTGCACTTAATATTGAAATGTTGACATAGATGTTCAACAAAAAAAAGTAAAAAATTAAAAAAATTAAAAAATTAGAAAAAATTTATGGCTGCATTTAATGCTGAAATTTTGGTATGGATTTCTAATTAAAAAATTTAAAAATGAAGAAATAGAAAAATTAATAAATTAAAAAGCAACAAATACAAAGTAATAAAAAAAATATAAAAATTTGAAAAATAAAAAAAATTGATGCGTTTTGAACTAAATGTTAAAATGTTACCATGAATGTCTAATAAAAAAAAAATAAAAAAATTTCAAATGATGAATAAATGGAAAAATCAAAAAAATTGAAAAATCAAAATTTTAATCACTTTTGCACTTTATGTTAAAATGTTGCCACGATAAAATAATAAAAAAATTTAAAAAAAATTTAAAAAAATAAAATAGAAAAATTGAAAAATAAAAAAACTGAAAAAATCAAATTGTAACAAAAATTTTATAACTAAAATATTGAATATAAAAAAAATAATAAAAAGTATCAAGGTACTTAAAAAAATTAAAAATGAAAAAAACAAAAAGTTTTTCGTTTTTTGATGTGAAGTTTTCGATGAAAATCTCGTGATGATAGATCATTGTATAATTTCTATTTCAGTAAGAAATAAAAAATCAAAGATCAAAACAAAGTAAACAGAAGAGTAAATATTTTTGATTAAAATTTTTTGATCAAAAACTTGCGATGAATGATGATTATCATTAATTTTATACGGATATGTAACATCTCTATGATCTAGAATTTTTCCATAGAAGGGAAAAGTGCCTACATTTTTTAAAGCAGATTTTCTATGTTTTGAATTTGTTCCTCTCCAAACTCCCCTAAAAATTGAGCTACGAAGCTGAAATTTGAAATGTAGATTTAGTACAGGTTCTCTATATACTTTTTGGAGTTTTTGACTGTTTAGCTTTATTGCACCCCTTCGCAGCCCCAAAAAAGTATTTTTTTTACTTGGTTATTTCTATTATTTGAGTTTTTTCGTCGCATAGCTCTTCTGAAAAATATATCTAGGGGTTTGAAATTTGGTATACAGATTTGGTATAGGTCTTAAATGTGCCTTTAAGGGTTTCAGCTATTCACTCCAACATCCGCTTGTATTCCTACCACTATCCAAAGAAAACCATCTCACAGCACTCGTTTTCTTATTCCATAATGTGGACAATTGGAATATTTTTTTAACTCACGAAAATCAGGCTAAAAAAGGATCACAAAGCGATGCTTTTTGTTTTTCATTGATGTACATCAACATAAAAAATCTCACAACCTTGTACACTTGAAAAATCGTAACATGAGCCTAAACATCGTAAACTTCAACTACGAATCTTACAAAGTTGTAGAAATCTGGTAAGTACGTACTCTTCATGTACCAAACATCGCTTCATGGGACGAATAAAAAAAAACCTATTTGTCATAATATTAATGTTATTGTATTATCATCGCGGCGTTGTAAAAATGAAGGACAGCTGTATAAATTTACCCAACGTGCACAAGTACTTTCTTTCATATTTATCTTTCAACGTATCATCATCCGTTGATAATTCAATCATTCGACTAGAAATTTTCGGAAATTTCCACACTTGGGTTTTAAAAAACAAGCGATCATTATGATACAATATTTATACGTAAGTGTACATACACTTCACACTTCAGACCACACAGTTGTATACCTTATTTACAAAGTACCTATACCCGGTAAATCATAACAATGAGAAAAAAACATGCCTCGAATTAACGAACTAGATAAATATGTGTAGGTCACTAGGTACACCGTCGTGTCGTAGTGTATACGTACGTAACGTAACGTACGTATACACACTACGATGTATTGTAAACGTCCATCATCGGACACAGGGTAGTTATTTTATGCAAGCAACACTGCTGTACACAGCCAAGCACGTTTTTTCGCCAACGCAAACGCTACATAATTAATGAAATTATTCGACCATAAACAGCAGCGAATTGATAGCTACAAACGAGGCGAGAATACTTCACATAATTGGTTAAAATTATTCCAGCTCAGCTATAACGGAATATGAATATCCCTTCGCAAATGGAACCGATTAGGTAAATAAACGCGCTATCAATTTCAAAAGGGTGAAAATACCGGTTAAATTCCTTTGTACGAGAAAGAGAGAGAGAGAGAGAGAGAGAGAGAGAGAGAGAGAGAGAGAGAAAAAAAACCATATTATAGCACTATATAGAAAATTGACTGATAAGATTAGGTACATACGAGTGAACTAGTATAATTAAGTGTTGTATGTACTTTTTTCTTTTTCTTTTTGTTTCAAGTATATAACGATTTATTATGCTGTGTAGCTGCGCTGATTACATACACACATATTTTTCGCAGTCGTAAAATTAATTCTTTGGTCGTGTTCGAAGCGAATTCTTATCAGCTGAGAAGTGCACTCGGCTGTAATGATGCACATTTACGAGCTCTCTGGGTGTTTTTTTTTTTTTTTTTTTTAGAAAGTGATACGATTATATGCGACTTGTGCGTGGTGTTAAATGAAATTAGGCGTGGTTTGCTGCGGTTTACTGCAACTTGGTTTTTTTTTTTACGCGATAAAGCTCGTACTCGTAGGCTGAGTTCTTATTTTAACATTGTGCGATTTTTATTTGCACAAATGTATTGTACGTGGTACTGGTATTTTTGCTGAGATTTGAGTTTTTTTTTTCTCTTGTATATATTTATGCAATACTTAGTAGTACTCTACGTACATATGTGTGAGCTAATTTGGTTAACGAGCCGATAGTGCTCGAGATGGAGAGATGATTCTAGATTCTGAGAATAACAAGTATCGGAGAGTATGTAGGGAAGGGGAAGAGGATAGATTGAACATTTTTCAAAGGACTAATATTAATGAATATCGATGTTCATGTGGGAGTGTAATATGCATGAGTTGTTTGTGATTTAAATTACAAGAGCCTAAGATCATCTTCCAAAATGTAGAGAAAGCTCCTTATTCAGAAATTTCTTACAAACTCAAGGTGACTAAAAGAAATGTTTGTTGGAAGTAGAAGAGATGGCTCAACATTGTTGAAGTTTGGATAAGCTTCTCCTACGTACGTAATTATATTGACGAATGAACAAAAACCTCATTATTTTTCGTCGTTGAGATAAAATTTTAAACATGTACTTGTATAATATTTAAATTATGTACATGTACTGTACGTACAATGAGACGAATAGAATTCAATCGAAAATCACGGTTACCATACGTTAAATTTTCCTGCAGTACCTGGAATTTTATCATAATTTTATTGATATGAAAGTTTCACATCATATGGTATCTGTAGTTACATCCGTTTGATTATTTTATTCAATCTCTTTGTGTGGTGGTGATATTATTAAAATACTACTCGATAGTGTATGATCATTTTTTTTTTATCATACGATACATTGACACTCTCGATTAAATTCATCGGAAGGGGGGGGGGGTAAAAATTAATGTTTTGCGCTTAATCATATAATAATACTGATGTCCTACATCCATTTCAGGAGAGCGTTATTCAAAAAAAAATTGCGTTCACAGGTTTTTAGATAATCGTCCGAAAAAAAATACAAAAAATGAAATTTTTGAAAAAAAAATGCTGAAAAAAGGTATAATGTTGAAAACACGCCGCCAGTAATCATTTTCAGGTAAAGTATGTGTGATAATTCCATTTTTAGAAAAAATTTTCAAATTTTTTCCCCTGATTTTTTGAAATTTTTTAAACTTTTGAGTTCGTTTTGCAAGTTTATATCTATAATTGAATTAGAGGGCCCACCTTATATTTAGACAATTTTCTAATTATGAAACCCCCCTCCCTTTCACCCACCCACGGTTGCAAATTTCAAGAAAAAGTAAAATTCAATTCACCCAGATTCTTTGAAATTGTTGAAATTTTAGAGAATGAATCGTTGCAAAAAAAAATTTATTTTGTACTTTTTTCAAGTCCAAATGTGAAATGTTTTATTTTTTTCTCTCCCTTTTTTAACCTGATTTTCTATGTCATATTGTCAATGAAAACCAGGTTATTACGGCCTATCGATCTACGATGGATGAGAGGAGAATATCTATAAAATCCATTTTTTGGGTCCTAGAAGATCATTACGGCCAGTTTTGACGATATCAGATATTTATTCCTTTTTATCAGTCTCCTAGGTCAATTAGGAAGGGAGATATGGAGATTTCCTCCCATTTTGATCACCAAAAAAGGACTGTTCTCTCCCTATCTCCCTTCCAGATTCTGCTACTAGTTGAAATTTGGTATGTAGACGAAACGAAAGCCATAGATGTGCTTTTTATGGGTTTCCACTTTTTAAACCCATTTCCCACCCTCATAGTCCCTAAAAAATGATTTTTAGGTGATTTTTATTCTAATTTTTTGAGTTTGTCCCACGCATATCTTCCCACCAAATTAAGCTGAGAGATAAAAATCTGTCATGTAACCGAAAAAAAAAAAAAAAAAAGAAGATAAGATGTGTCTTTTGGGGGTTGTACCTCCACACAGCACTGAAAAAGTGGTTTTTGGGCGATTTTAAATTTTAATCATTATTTGAGTATGTTTCACGCATATCTCCCCTCCAGATTGTGCTACGAGATTGAAATTTGGCATGTAGATTTAGTAGGGATTCTAGATGTACTTTTTGAAGGTTTCAACTTTTCAGTGTCCTTGTCTCCCGCACAGACTCAAAAATGTGGGTTTTTGGTCGGTTTTAATTATTTTTAGAGTTTGATCCTCTACTCACCATACATCTTTTTTGTAACAGGTGGTCAACCCCCTCCCCTCCATACTCAGAAACTTTGAGATTTTCGCGTTGTAGGGCAGTCAACTCAAAAAAATTGATTTTTATGCGTTAATAAAATCGAAAATTTTTCGTTAATTAATGGCAATGTTTCAACGATCTTCGAATTAGGAAGTTGATTGCACTTGCAACGCGAAACTTTTGAGCTATTTCAATTGGAATTCAGTTTTCTGGGCTAAAAGAAATCTTGGACGCGTTATTGGGTAACAGGACCTTTTATTAGATTTTTTTGACAAATAAAAATTGCCGATTTTTGCGATCTACAATTTTTCCACCCCTTTGATAAGTGGTTAAAAGTAGTATAGGATCGAGATGGCGTTGGTACAGCAAGATGGAGAAACTCAAATCGCACTTTTTCAGCTCTGTCACCACGTTTTACTCCACTTTTAGGGTGTAAAAATAATGAAAACCCGTGTTTTTTTTTTTTTTTTTTTTTTTGAAAATAACTTCACTTTTAAGACCCATAGCTTCACTCGTGTTTGAGCCAGGGATATTAAAATTTACATAATAAATTTTCAAGTAAAAGCTGACCTACGTGAGTTTGGCCAAAATCTGAAGTAAATCTATTGTACATTGCACGTATTTCTAATTTTTACCAAATAAATGTACATAACACATAGGCATGATTATGCTACATTTGCAGAAGGAAAGAGGGTGTACAAAAACGACTAAAGATAAAAAATAATTTTCTCATAGTATCGTACATAAATATTAGTAAACTATACAATGTATGCGAAATACAAAAAAACCTTTACTTCGTACAAGATACATACCTTAATAATGTCGAAGTAGTAAAAAAAAAATTAACCGGTCATAATGCTACTTGCCTCTCATCCTGATTCCAAAGCATGCCCCTCTTCAATACGTATACCGTATGGAATAAAATTCTCTGGGATTTGATACCGACCGCAGCTTATCACGTATTTACGTTGTTGTCGGTCCAGATTGTAAAATTAATGGCATTTGTAGTAATACCATAATATGCTGTACGATGAACACTCACGACGAACGAGCTCTTCGTTGTTGTTGATTTTAAGAGTGAAGATGATAGAGTTGCTTGAGAGGAAGAGTACATTCAGCTTCAACATCAGTATTTTTCTATGTGTAGTACTCATACGCATACGTTAAAAAAATCAACTACACACGTTCGCCTTTTTTTTTTTTTTTTATATGCATGTATAATCGTACGTTCTTAAAAATGTGTAAAATGAGATACAATACGAGGTAGAAAGAAGTACATATTTAAAGATTCAAAGAGAAGAACAAGACCGAGGTCGAAGAAGGCCCTTGTGTCGTGTATATGTACTGGGTACTGTATAGTGAAATATACGTACACGTACGTCTACGTATATAGAAAGAAAGAAAGAAAGAAAGAACCAAAGACGATCGCCGAACGGTCACTAACCTCGGCTATCTTCTTAAATCGAAGAACGAAGAATCCGTGTACTATACTACATGCCCATACCATACTACACACACACACACTCATATGAACGTGTACATATAATATGATGATACGTCGTCATCGTAGTGGTGCGCGTATACCTATAAAATGTATTTATATAAGTACCTCGGAGTTTGACGTCGGTCGTTGTCTCTCTCTCTCGCTCCAATATATACCACCTCCATTGGTGCAGCGTACTCGTTGATACACGTTTACAAATCTCGTATTATAGTATATAAGCGTAGTAAAATAGATAAAGAAGGTTTTTAAAATAAGTCTGAGAGAATCGACGACGACGACGGGTCTGTAAAGAAGAATAGACTGTGCCAGGGGTAGGAGAAGATTACTACAGCCTGAGGATATTACCTATACTACTACGAGTATCTGTGTACTTATCGTAGTGTACATTCTACATACTACGTACTATACTACGAGTAGAATGGAAGAAAGAAAAAAGATAGAATGAGTAAGACGAAGAAAATACGTCGAAGAAGACGACTACGACGACAGAATCATGATCCATCCAAGCAAGAAGAGCGAGCGAGTGAGAAAGGTAGAGTGAAGAGGAGGAGTACAGCCACGCATAACGTCTTTGAATAAAAAAGGTAGAGCGCGATCTCATGTTAGACAGAGACTCGTCACTGGAGCGGTGACGTGTCGGCAGTGGCGTCGGCCTAGCATGGCAATGGCGATGATGATGAAGATGATGATGATGATGATACGCTACACAACCATGCGAAGGAAAGAAAAAGATGCATTGGAGCGAGAAAGATGCGAGATAATCGGTGCAAGAATGAGAGAAGTTGAACGTGCGTGAACTAGTGAAGAAAGGTGGGGAGTAGAATAACTACACATGCATGTGTAAGCTCTATAAATGCGGGTATACGAATGTGAGTACACTGTAGACGAGGTATAAAGGAAGAGATGCTGTACGGATGGAGTAGAGAAATACACGTAACGTGCGTAGGTAACGAGATGGTGAACCAGAAATGAGAAGGTGGAAGGTAAAAACAAAACACTAGCAGTACGCTCCTTTTTACGTTTATTTCATCTTTTATCTCGAGTTTCTCATCATCTGTGTGGTATATGTGCATATGTGAGTATACTTCATGGTACTACGTATGTGTAGGGTACATACCTATATATGTTATATATGTAGTATGTAGATAGGCGTAGAGACCAATATACCCCGTACAGTGAAACTGGAATCATTGCCCCATCCAAGGAACTTTTACCATCATCAGTCTTCTTCAGTCACGGATACGATGAACTTAACGAGCACCAGAACGAAGTCGAAACAGCAGACGTATCGGATTGTTACGCTGATTGCACGAATTTTTTTCTATTTTTTAATCGCTGGTACACTGCCTATCCTCGATGTAGATACGTCTGTGTATAACTTCACAAGAAAAGAAAGACTTGCGAGAAGGTATGTGGTAAAAATACATATGGACGAAGGGGTTGGTTGAAATGGGAATCTTGAGCCTATGTAGCGCTAATAGTAATGATGGTTTTTATCACCGATTTTGCCAACCACATGTATAAGTATAATGATAATGCTCTATATTATACCTTATATATACGAGTACGTGAATACCAAGTACCTAGTACCTACGCATAGTTAGTCACTCGCACACACGTTTCTCTAAACCTACCATTTACTACAATCAGACCATTACTCATCTTCGTATTACGTTATAATATTGTCAAGGGCATCATAATGAACGCTGACATGTAGTAGAACGCCCCGGAACTACCTCCAGACATTGTATTGTACGTCCGTATCTTTCTGGGCATCTTTCCATATGCCTGTAGTATACTTTTACGGGACTTACGGAATTATGGGTCACACATAAGCAGATTTAAGTTCAAATTATTGTACTCGTGTTTGGTGTATCAAAATGAAGCGATTCCACTTCACGGACCTTATCGAAGGAATGAAAGAAAACGCAGTGATATGTGTGAATTGTTTGAAAGTAGAAGGAAAAAAATTGTACGAAGGAGTTGAAGGAGGAAAACCATACTTGTCGATTATCTTGTTTGTGGGTGACTGGGTGTCTGCTATGTAGTGTCTCATCCTTGTATGTACTTGAATACATGATGATGACGATGTGTTGTTAAATAGCTGAAGTGTTGCATATATCTGAATTGTTTTCCAATTCGTATCATAAATTCTGGCGATTACGGTAAATTTTTATAATTATGGTACATTACCGCAATTATGGTAAATTATCGCGACTAGTTACAGTAATTACAGTAAATTGCAGGAATTACCGCAATTATCTCAAATTACAGAAATTAACTTACATTACAGCAATTACCAAGATTACTGTAAATTACTTTTGTAACCACAAATTACTAAAATTACCATAAATAACCATAATAAAACCAAATTACCGTAATTACGGTAAAATACCGTAATTACGGTAATTTACCATTATTGTAGTAGTTTACAGTAATCACGAAAAATTACTGCAATCGCCACAATTACTAAGAATTTCTTCGGTAACTACAAATTACTTTAATTACAGTAAATTACCATAGTTACGATAAAGCATCATTATTATGATGAATCACCATTTTCATGGTAAATCATCATAATATGGTAAATTACTTTAATTACTGTAAATTACCACAATTATGGTAAATTACCATTTTTACAGTAAATAATCATAATTATGGTAAATTACCATAATCACGGTAAATTATTGTAATTACGATAAATTACCATAGTTTTGGTAAATTACTGTAATTACACCCCATTACAGCTGTACCTCAAATTACTTCACGATTAAAAATTACAGTAATTACCATAATTTACCGTAATTTATCATAATTACGGCAAATTACTTCGTATTACTCTACAAATTGTTGTGATCAACGTAAATTACTTAAATATACAACTTGAATTACCGTCAATTACTCTTAATTGGAGTACAAATTATCGTAAAAAACTCACATAAACACGAATTTTTGTAATTACCGTAATTTACCTGGCTGTAGATTAACGATTTACCTTATTACCTTTAATTTCTGACTGATTTCATGTGTTTAATACCTATATGAAAATATTAATGATGAATGTTCATACCGTGATTAATTAGCGATATGTATGATGAATCTATCTGGTTTTTTGGTCATCCAAACGCTCCGATTTATGTTTCTTGTGTTCTCATTTACCACAATCATTTCAGTTTTGTTGGAAAAATTACGACTTTATTTTCTGATACTTGTAATTTTAGTTAAAAGGTTCTAGAAAGGCAATAATACAATTTTTATCCATGTCGGATCAATCTATCACCCCTCCTCCCTCCTAATTTGACCAGTAGCCTAGGTTTGAATTACATTGACATCGGATTAGATAGACGTAAGTGAAGATTAGGGGATGACCTCGAGTCAAAATTCAGTCCTTTCCAAAATTAGGGGGAGGGATGAGGAGTGAAGCTGGAGGAAGAGTCAATAATTACAGAAACTACTTGATGGGTAGATGAGATTGTAGGTTCGGTGAGGTCTGGGGTTCGCCTCTTTGGTGGTTTCGACTTTTCAGACTTCTCCCCCCCCCCGTTCCCTGGGTTATATTCCAGAGTGAATTCTTTCACGATTGTCGCTACTTTTCAAGCCAATTTCTCGTGCCGTGTCCACTCCCTATTGTAATAGGGCAGGGTGCAAATTCAGTAGGGAGTAATGATCTTAAATGGAACTTGCCACAAGAGTCGTGGATTTCGAGATCGGTATTGGTATAGACCTGTAGTACACGTAGAAGCGAATTCAACGTACTCGCCAGAAGTTCTACTTTTCCACGGAGAAGGGCGCTGTACAGGCATCTAAAAATTGAACAAATCGGCAATGTTAAAATTTCAATACACATTTTGCCTAACTTCATTATTGAAGGGACAGCATTCGTTTAAATTTCGTTAGCCCCTTCAAATAATCAAGATAGGCGTATTCTGTATGCAACAAAAAGTAATGCAAAAGTTGCCTACTACAAGGTTCACCATTCATAACCAACATATGGACAAATTTTTCGTTCTAAAAATTTTACAATGGGAGTAATTGGAACAATGTGAAATTGTGAGAACGAAAAATTTGTCCAAATCTTGGTTCTGAATAGTGAATCTTATGGTAGACAACTTTTCCAACATTTTTGGTTTTATACAAAATTTGCCTATCTTTATAATTTGAAGGGGCTTATAAAATTCAAACGAATGCTGTCCCTGCAATAACGAAGATAGGCAAAATGTGTATATGACAAACTTTGTAGGAAAACGTTTTTCTACAAGATCTGCTACTTGGATTAATGATTAAATCGGAATTTTGAAATTGCTCATTGTTTAATTTTTAGATGCTTGTACAACGCCTCCTCTGGGGAAAAGTGGTACTTCGAGCGGGTGCGTTGAATTTACCTCAATGTGTACTACAGGTCTATATTAATACCTATCTCGATTTCTATGACTCCTGGCGACAGGTAAGGAGATTCAACTCTTCAACCTCCTCGTACTCCTGCGAAAGTCCCTGAAAGTGTAAATTTTTGAACTGCTCGTATCTCCGTTTATTTCAAATTGGTTCCTCGTCTAGTTCGCTCTTGCAAATGGTACCAGAGGGCCTAATTGTATCTTGCTGATTTCTCGCCATCTACGTTGATATTCATATTGAAAAAAAAAAATGTATATTGATCTAAAACACCGTGTTCTTCTTTCAAAATCTCGTCTCGTTTACTCAATGAAAAATAAAAAAACAAGGGGAAAAAAAAGAAGAAAAGAATCCAATTCAGTAATTTCGCACATTACACAGTGACACACGTACTGTTCGGTGTGCCATACACAACGTGGCAGGTAATTGAGGTTAATTATTCAATGCCCTCGTCGTCACTATGCCGATCTAAGTCTTCTTATTATCGGGTTAAAAATGCAAGGATTAACGCGTCGAGGTTGAACGCTATCGACGACGCTAATTTCTCAAAATCATCTGCATAGTGAAAATTTTTGACTTTGGGCCAAATTTTCGTTGGTTCGTATTTCGAGAATACAATTCTTCGAATAATTATTTTAACGCCAGCATTTCCCTTTCTCTCTTTCTTCCTTCTACAAGCACGTCTGTGTGTAAATTTTGAAAGAAGTTGCAGTAGTAAGTATTTACGATTCGTACGTAGCCTACGTACAGACTACGCGACGTACGTGCGATTCAGAGAACTCCGTTCGTTGCCGTACTACTATTTGTAACTTTTACAACTCGATTGGTATGCATACGTTCAATGGAGTCTGTAGAAATTCACACCCACGTCATCGCGCCATCCATCGCGTTCGTACACCTCTATTTTGTGAAATTAGCGAAATGAATCTAATCGATTACGGTGAACGTACATGTAATACCTTTGCAGTTCGATTGTCACGAAAATACGCCATTTTGTTTTTAGTCCTTCCTAGGTAGGTATAAACTCCCATAGGTTGTCGGAATTACATATTACCTTAGGCTGGTCAAGAGAAGGGTGGATGTGGAGAAATGTACGTTTCACAGATCTCGTGTAGTTGATAAAAAAACGTGTATATATTTATAGCCAGCTATAGATACCTGTCAGTTCTTCGGCGGCGTAGTATTTTCTTCGAATTTTCAAGGTACGATTGAGATGAAAAGATAGGGCTTTGGAAGACGTGTGACTAAGCGCGAACCTTTCTCGGGTACACGATGAGAGAATATCCTTCGGCACATGATCGTGCATCCGTCCATCTATCCCTTTTCGATTCATCGATGCGTATTGGATACAAAGTGATGTGTACGTATTTACCTGATACTGGTACATTGTCAATGAAGGGGAGGTGACAAAGTTTCTGCCTATATAAAATGAGTAATTACGGTCGGAATGATGAATTATTCGTGGTATTCTTCGTTGAAAATACGTACATTCGTATACCTTCGAGTGAAATTGGACTAGGGGAAGGGGAAGGTAGGCGTGCACGGTATCGATACGTTTTATATAGGTATATGTAAATATGCATTTGGTGGAACCAGCGACAGGCTGTGCTGCGCGTATTACCAAACGAAAAACTGGTTCCGAACCATTTACACGCAATATCCTTGTTCAATTTGGAACCTGTTCAAATATTCGAAGATTAAAATTATAGCAACGTAATGTATTCGCGAGATCGTGACATTGGTACCATTGGTAACAGGCTTCGGTTCCATCGCGATCAATGATTGTTTGGTTAGATTCGTCGATGCGACCGACGTGAGAATTAAGAATCGACTCGGACCGGCCCTGCCTCGGCTTGGCCATCAGTGGACCGTTGAAATTCATCAGCAACGCTGACGGCTACGTAAATGAGAATCTGCTGCTCGATGCTGGCATCGAAGGCGAAAATTTGTCTCCTTCGAGAATTATATTGTAGGTACTTGAGAGAAGGCATCGCGACGACAATAGTGATGGTTCACGAGTCGCGACCAACCATCTTAGCCATCGTCGTAGATTCTTTGTCATATATAATATGTAGATATATATATATATACTAGTACCTACTATACAAGTACATAGTATAAAATAGGCACTTCTCCAGTAGATATATGGATAGAAACTGGTTTATTTCAGAGTCACCGGTACTTGGCAGAGGTACCTCGTATCTACTCTGTTGCTTGGCCATTTAATGGGTTTAGGTTTAGAGATGCTGAAGAGTAACGCGATACTATGGTCGACATCGGAGACGAATAAATAGAATAAGAGATACGGCGATCGTGTTGTTCCTTTTTCCAACATTGCATCGGTGTGGTGTGCCTAGTAGTAGTAGTAGTACCCCCATATGCACGTAGTACGTACCAAACTGCTGCTTTCGTATCCTATGGGATGAGCTTGTTTGTTTACGAATGTTATGTGTACTTGTACTATTAGACAGTATATCGAGTATTATACGTAAAAGTATACAGATAGAGAAAGAGATATATCTACATACGTGTGTATATGTGTACTGTGGAGTCTCGAGACGTCTATGACGCTCCAGGGGATATATACGATACGTATACTCTCGTATATATGTAGTTAGATACTTCTTACGTATATACAAACAAGTTATAGACGTACCTTACCACTGCACTGCTTATAATGCCAGAGCTATAGACCTCGTCGTAGTAAGACCAGTAGCTAGGTACTAGAGATGTTGGTAGGTACGTGACCGACTCCGTGTCCGTAGCCTCTTCTTCGCTACTCCGCGTATTTATTGGTCGTAGTTACACTTCTCTTATGTGTATGTGTATTGGTATTTATGTGGTGCAGTTTATGGCCTAGCGCACGAGTACAACCACGACTACGAATAAGTATTGTTAACTCGAGTAACTGGTATCTCTGAATTTTTTCCTTTACGATTTTCCTTCTCATTCTTTTTTAATTTTTGGTTTTATTGATCGTACGTCGTCGCTCCACAAATACATGATTTAACCGAGATGCTTTTTAAATCTTTTTTCTTTTTTTCTACTTCTTCGTACACCTGTAATTATTTATAAGTTGTCTGAAAGTGTATGTGAGTAAGGTGTTCAATGAGTATGTTATACGTATAGCTGACTAAACTGTATAAAAGAGTTCGGCTTTGGCACCCGTATGTCTGGTGTGGTCTCGTTAATACGTAGGCTAAGTGTAGGATACGTCGATATATTATCAACATGTACCTACATTTTCCTTCTACATATCGAGCTAACTTTCGTTCTGATTTTATCGTTTACGTTTAGATACCTACTTGACACGAATGTCGTTCTCTTAGGAGCCATATTTTTGTTAAATTTTCTTCAGTGGTTTCACGGTTAGGTATTTTAATTATTACGAAATTGCCAACAAATTCTCAGGCCTTTTTCTCCATATTTTTTGGGATAAATTTTATCAAATTTTTGAAAATAAGATCCACCTTTTGGAAAGTAATGATTGATCTCTTTTCAAGTACTCCATAGATGAAAAGTTAGAACTTTGGAGATGTAATAATCTAAATTATGAAAGTCTCGTGATATCAAGTAGGGAATTTTCTGTCGAAGTGTTGTCAGTATTTATTGGACTGAGAGGTTGGAACAACTGTGAATAATTTTTGTGATATTTTTTGATCATAGGAATTGAAAAAAAAAAAACATCATTTCACGATATTTTTTTTAAATTAATGATAAGGGTAGAAGGAACCGATAAAAGACAACTATTTCGGGGTTGTGAGGAGAAACAATGAGGCTGAAAAGTCAAAACTCCCGAAAAGCACATCTACGACTTACATTGAATCTACATTCTAAATGTGAACTTCCTAGCTTAATTTGGAGGTGAGCTATGCGAGGACCAAACTGAAAAAATGGTCAAAAAACTACATTTTTGTGACTGTGAGGGAGTGCAATGAAGCTGAAAAGTAGAAATTCCCATAAGGCGGCGCCTATGGTTTCTACCAAGTCTACATATTAAATTTTAACTTCGTAGCTCAATTTGGAGGGGAAATAGAGAAGAAAAACGCCTTTTTCAAGGTCAAAAAGCATTCCCCCCCTCCCCCTCAGTTGACCTAGGAGACTGATTTTAGATATGTTGTACAACTTTGGATTATCTTTCGATTGGCTGAGTAAGGAACTATTTTTACAATTTTAGCCCCTCAGCACCAGCTCCCCCAAATTTGGGCATAACTGAATTTTGACCGAGGTCATCTCCGCTTCATGATATCAAATTCGTGCCGCTAATCGAAGTCCATTTCCCAAATTTGATTGATTTTGGTCGGTATGAAGCTGCGAAAATAGCTTTTAGTTACGGTGAAAAAATAAATAACTAAATAAATATCTGACATGGCCAAAAAGGTTGTAATGACATCATTTCCTGGACTCGATATTGACTAAAATCGACCAAATTAATTTGCGGTAAATTTTTATGTTTTTCCTGCTTTTTCAAAATTTTTCATCGATTTTTTTTCTCGTATTTTCGATTTATTTTCATCATTTTTCAAATCTTTTAAGTAATTTTTGGTTAATTTATTTGATGCATTTTTCTTTTTCAATAATTTCTTCCACTTTTCCTGTATTTTTGATTAATTTTTATCATTTTTCATCACGTCTTTGTAATTTTTGGTAAATTTTCAGTACTTTTACGCATTTTTATCAATACTTTTCCTGATTTTCAACAATTTTCTTCAATTTTTCTTATATTTTCGATTCATTTTCATAATCTTTCAAAACTTTTAAGCGAATTTTTCGTGAATTTTCAATACTTTTCCATCATTTTTCAACACCTTTTGTTAATTTATTAACGTTGTTTGTTTTTGTTGAAATTTCTTGTCAATTTTGCCATTTTTGACTAATTTTTATGGTTTTTCACCACTTTTTGTCAATTTTTGGTGTATTTTTTGTACTTTTACGCATCTTTACCAAAGTTTTTTTTTCCTAATTTTCAACAATTTTCTTCAAATTTTCTCATATTTTCAATTCATTTTCCGTATTTTTCAAAATTTTAAAGTTATTTTTGTAAATTTTCAGCACTTTTCTATCATTTTTCAACACTTCTTATGTATTTTTTTATCAATTTATTAGTGTTGTTTGTTTTTTTCAACATTTTCCCTCAATTTTCCTTTCCTTTTCGTGTAGTTTTCATCATTTTTTATTCACTTTTTGTAGCAATTTAAGGTAAATTTTTTGATCTTTATGCGTTTTATTAGTTTTTGCTTACTTTTCAACAACTTTTCTAGATTTTTAATTATGTGTTTAAAATAATGAAAATTAAGATAAGATATTTTCAAAAAATCAAGGAAAGCGTGAAAGCACAAAAAATTTCCTAAAAATGGATGAAAAGTAACGAAAAATGATTAAAATTAATCGAAAATATAGGAAAAATCGAAGAAAGTTGTTGAAAAAGAAAGTAAAAAACATTGACAAAAATGCGTAAAAGACCGAAAATTTATTAAAAATCGCTAAAAAGTTTTGTAAAATGATGAAAATTACTCGTAAATATCAGAAAAAAATTGAGAAAAATTATTAAAACACGGGAAAAACATTGATTAAAAAGTGCAGAAAAGAAAAGAAAATTTGCCAAAAATTACTAAAAAAAATGTTGGAAAATTATGAAAAAGTGCAGAAAAATTTCTAAAAAGTTTTGAAAAATTATAAAAAATTATTTAAAATATGAAAAAAAATCGAGGAAAATTGCTGAAAATTGTTGAAAAAGCAAAAAAAAAGTTCATAAAAGAATAGAAAATTTACCCAAAAATTGTGTAAAGTGATTAAAAGTATTAAAAGTTAATGAAAATTAATCTGAAATATAAGAAAAAATCGAGAAAAATTGATGAAATCTTGACAACCCTTGAAAAAGTGGTTTTCGGTCAAGTTTGGTTTGATTTTTGAGGTAGAGATTTGAAATCTGGAACACAGCATGCTTAGTTACTCTGGATATGCTTTCTGGGAGGTTTGATTTTTTGGCCTCCGCTGTGAAAAAGTAGTTTTTAGACAATGTTTGTCGTATTTCAAGTTGTTTCCTTACATGAATCCCTGGTAAATTGAGATTGAGTTAAGGTTGGAAATTCGGCAAGTAGATTAGCAAAAAATCAACGTTTAGGTTCCGAATTTTATGTCTTGGGCTCATATGCAGATTTTTTCAACCATCAACCTCTTTTAGAGCAAACTTTCATGAAAGCTGTGAAATTTTGAGTTTTTGCTACGCTTAAAAACAGTAGCTGAACTGCTGAAGATCGTCATTTTCTAAGCTATACCTTATAGTCTTTAGTTAATTATAATTATGTAGAACCAAGACCAATATACCAAATTAGGCGAACTGAATTATTCTTAATCAGTTGAACGTTTCGTTAGAAATTGAAACATTACTATTTTAAGAAAAAGTTTCTTTCATATTCTTTTAATTTACGTATCAAATTCTCAGAAACTGATTCCGATCACATGTATTTCGTAATGAACCTAATGACAATTTGTCATTGCAAAATATCATAAATTGTGTAGAATCTGTCACATATGTGGCATCTCATTAATTTCCCTCGTTCATAAAGAAAAGAAAATTAGTCGAAACGTTATTTTTTATGTATTTACTCCTCATATTCGTTACTTCCGAAAGCGAGGTGGAAATTTCCACGTGTATGTTTTCTAGCTTACTTGCCCATAACGATAAAAAATTCTATTGTTAGATAGATTAATTAATATTTTTATATGTACCCTCACTTGACTCCATATTCGAAGCTATATCTACTATTAAAATACTGTAGATATTTGGTAGATTAACTACCTTATACTTTATGGCATTTCAGCTTAAAAAACCGTATATAAAATGAAGGTGCAACATATGCACGTACAGTGTGATTATAAAATAGAAAGAAAAGCAAGAAAAAAAAAAAGACTAAACAGAAAAGTTGAAAGAGGTAGTAGTGAAAAAAAAACCGATGACACCATCTCGGTAGTAAATTATAATAGTTTTTTTTTTCTTCTACGAGGAACGAGTAACAAGTTAGTAGTGAGTACCTATGTAGTTATAATATTTCGTCGAGTTTATACGAGTAGACGAATTATTTTTGGCGAATATTTCAACATTGTAATTAGTCAAAGACCGCTGCGAGCCGGTTTTCACGATCAACGAAATAGAAGAATGAGAAAGACACACATGTACTCGGTATAAGGAAGCAGGGAGAGAGGCTCACGTGAATGGTATCCGACTGCGGGTTACTTTTGGCTCGCAAAATTGGTGGTATTCGGTGCGGACGCCACCATTGCTGAGTGTTTTTTTTCTCTCTTCATCTTGGAGGTTTATTCCTTCCACTGTACTGCTTCTACTTCTATCACCGTGTTACTTTTTCTTTAATCTATGACCCTAGTTTATACGATTATTTTATTTCCTACTACGATATACGTAGACGAGAGTATGAGTGCGCAGGGAGTGCAAGGGGGAGGTATTTTGAATATTTGCCAACACGGATGGTTTCGAATAGCTTTGTCTTAGCGCCTCTATAACGAAGCGACCATTTTGCTAGTATCTTTAGTCTTAGGATGGCCTATTGAATAGTATTTTTACGAGAAATACTGTAATATTGATGCCCGCGTGTGAGCTTTTTGAACTTTTGTGTTTACTTAGTTCAACATGTGTGTGGTTGATTGTGCGAAATGCTATAAAGGAAGTGAAACATAAACAAAAAATACTCTTAATTTGTGGAAAAAATTGTGGGAAATTTGTGTCCAATTTATGGGAAATTGTCACAGTTATGAATTCAATGCCCCACACATACCTGCGTAATTCTTCATCTTCTTGGACCACCCAGTGCATTACAATACTACTCAACAATGTCAACATATAATTCTCCTAGTAAACACCCTTCAATTGTCTATTTGATATCCAAATTCAATGAATATGGAATTGTGGACTCACGCAGGTCTTGTAGGTATACCTGGTATTAAAGTTATGGATGAAATCTGCTAAGGAAACCTAAATTCTTCCTGAAATTACCTCTAATTGATCATCTTCCTCAGAACTTCAGATATCAAATTCTACTTGAAAGTTGAAATCACTCAATGGAAGCAATTATCCTGGCAATTTCAACTTTCGAACCACTTCTTTTCTATATGCTTAATATCCTCTGGTTCTGGGGTGAACTTTCCCTGGAAAAATCTGGTCTGTGAATGTATCAAACTGGAGAGTTGATTCATTTCTATGATTTTTGAAATAGCTCAAGATTCCAAGAATTTAACCAGCCTTCCGTATAAATTAAGGTTGGTTGCAGACCTGCTCATGAAACAAAATATTTTATTTCTATTATCATCATCTTCTAATCCACTTACGCTCTAAAAGGAGAATAGCATCTCAAAATGTACTGCTCATTCAGAATGACCTTGTCAGTATGTAAAGAATTTATTAATTTTGAAAAGTTAGTGCGCATGCGCTATATTTCGTATGTTTCAAAGCAAAGAACTTCAGTACATTTCAGAAAGAGCTCGAAGCATGTCGTGTCTTCGTTTTCTCTCCTGTTTCACCCGACTGCATAGTGCCATTATCATGCATGCGCAGAAGGTAAACATTTTAATTTTGAGTGATCGTAGAAGTCCACACGATTCTAAATTTCCCGCACATAGCTCACTCATTCATCCCTTCCCCCTCATACGCTCATTTCTCACATCCATATCGAAGAAAACCAAACTATTACACTCTGAATAGGTGGATGAGGAGGAGTAAGTCAAAAATCAGCTTCTCACGTCAAGTACTAAGGAAAATATGAGTGTTTTCTTCGTTTTTTGATTTCAAATAAAATTAGTTCCTCGTATAACATTCCCCCAAATTTAAACTAAAGAACAAAAATGTGACATGCAGATTCACATAGTACTAGAACGAGCCGAATTTGTTTTTTTTTGGAAATCTGCAAAAGGCGGGGCCACAATAATTGCGAAATTACTATAAAATAGCGCGGTTACAATTTCGGATTTACAACTCATTTTTTTCAACATGTAAAACTGACTCAGATCCTCTAATTTTCAAAAATTTTCAAAGAATCTGAAAAAAATTTCTTTTCCAAAAACACGAATTATTTGGCATATTTAACCCAGAAGTTCTAGGACCTATGTTAAATCTGCATACCAAATTTCAACTTCCTAGTTCGATTTGGAGGAGAGTTAAGCGAGTAATAAACTCACAACATAAGAAAAACCTACTAAAAAATTACATTTTCGAGACTGTGAGGGGGTGCAATGAGGCGGAAAAGTGGAAACCCCCAAAAGGCACATCTAAGACTTATACTAAATCTACATACCAAATTTCAACTTCCTAGCTCAATTTGGAGGGGAGATAGGGGAGGAACAGTCGTTGTCCGTGGTCAAAAAGGGAAAAACTCTCATACCTTCCATCCTAATTGACCTAGGAGACTGATTCTTGGATATATTACACAACTTTTGGTTCTTCATTGAATGGCTTAAAAAGAAACAATTTTTGCCATTTTAGCCCCTCAGCATCCCCTTCTCCAAATTCGGCCGTAGGTGGATTTTAACTAGAGATCAATTCCATCCCAAAATATTAAATCTGCCTTCAATTTAAGTCTACTTTATAAATTTGATGGATTTTGGTCGGCAATGAGCTGAGCAAATAATTTTTAGTTTCGGGAAAAAAAATCTCTAGGACCCCAAAAACGGATTTTGTTGATATTCCCCTCCTCCTCTGCTGCCATAGGTCGATAGACCGTAATAGTTTCGTTTTCATTGATAATATAACATAGAAAATCAGGCTAAAAGAAATTTTAATTATTTCTGAGGCTCCAAAATATTGATGAAATATGTTCTCTATGATGGTTCTTTTTTTTAGAAATGCATTTTTTCAATTTTTAACTTCATCTTAAAAGGCTTGAAAAATTACTATTTTTGAGTGCCCCTGAAAAATCAGCTATAGGAGGTAGAATTGAAATATTACATCTGAAAATGATGTCCCACATCTATTTCAGGTGGGTGTTTATTAAAAAAAAATTTACTTCATAGTTTTTCAGAAAATCGAAAAAAAAAACGTAAAAAGCAAGACTTTTTAAAAACTCCTGAAACAAAAGGAAATGGTGACAATTGTCCGAACATGATAATTTCGGGTATAAATATTTGTTTTACTCGTACTTCCACTTTTGAAAGAAATTTTCAAAAAATAATTTTATTTTGATTTAAATCGAGTTAGAAAGCTGAAATTTTTACCTCATCATTTTGAGGTAATTTTGCAACTATTTTGACCACACTAGCGAGTACTAGGACGTTTCAATTTTAGATTTTTTCAAAAGTTTGGTGGACGAGGGGGAGGGGTACGAAAAAAAAGTTGCGAAATGACGTCAAATAAAAGTGGTAAAAATTTGGGGTCTGTAACTTTTTCGATTTCTTTGGTGCTAACGTGTCGTAGTAAACCAAATGAGACAAAAAAAAAACTATTTGAATTTTTTTTTGCTTTTCAGGAGTTTTAAAATTCTATTTAAAAATGTAAAAAATCAGTGATTTAAAATTGTTTTAAAGTAATGAAGTAATAATACGAAATCTCATAATTTTTTACGATATAATAAATAAAAGTATTTTTTTTGCTTTTTTTTCTTCAAAAAATTTGAAATATTTAATTTCTTTATTTTCAAACATGGTTTTAAAACCCCTGAAAAGCAAAAAAAAAATTCAAAATTTTTCTTTGTCTCATATGGTACACTATGGCACGTTAGAACCAAAAAAAATCGAAAAAAGAAAATATTTTTTTTTAGTAGTGGGGTTTTTTTTTTATACATATTCTCCTTCCAAATTGAGCTAGAGGGTTGAAATTTGATGTATAGATTTAATCACGAGTCTGGATGTGTTTTAGCAAGTTTTTGAATCTTCAAACTGTCTCGCAGTCCTGAAAAAATAATTTTTAAAATGATTTTTGCCACTTTTCCAATTTATCGTACCCATATCTCTTCTGCCAATTGAGCTAGGAAGTTGAAATTTGGCGTGTTCTAGGTTTGATTTTTCCCAGGTTTCAGCAATTCATTCTAAAATCATCGCCACCTTGTTTATCACCTCCATCCTCTATAATACACATGATTAATTAACCCAACTCGATGAACAAATATTTAAAATTTTTTGAAAGCCTACAGCATTATCCTCGATCGTAATTAACGAATCGTTGAGTAAAAAAAAATACACTAATCGAATTATTTACCTAAACCACCTACGATAGGCTGGTAAAGGTACCCAGCTACCAGCTACCAACGTTTCATCATTTGCGCGAAATTACAACAATTTTTTTTTTTCTTGTCTTTGACGTCCAACCACGCAAACAAATAACACAGGGCAGACAGACGAATAAGGGATGCTAACTAATAAACGAGTGTACTTACCTATCCTATAGATAGGTATACCTACAATGGTAATTTCAAAAGCTCTGTGTCTATTCGTTTATTGGTCCATGGTTTAATGGAATTGCTTCGAGGTATTTTTATGCAATTAATTCGTAATGTATCCACCGCAGCCGCGATACAGCTATCGAACTGATGAGATCAGCCTATCGAATGATATAAATTATGCCGATAAAGCTCGCAAAAACGCGTTCGATCCGTTCAGCTGTACTAGACCTATATACCTTTACATTTCGCTTGACTGGTTTCGTTTAATTAAATATGGTGTATACCTGGTACCCATCTAGTACTTACCTACCTACCTACCTACCTACCTATCTAAATCGTGATTGGTGAATTTTCTAAATTATCAGTAATATACCATACTCGGTCGACTTGCATCACCATTTTAAGTACGTATCATTTTATCCGCACGTTGAAAAATTCCACTCGTTTAGAAGAGAAAAATTGAACATATTTTGTAATTTGGAACAAATGACGAATTTTAAACAAAACAATTCAAATTTTAAAGCGCCGAAAAATTTGTCATTATTTCAAATTGCTAAATTTTAATACTGGTTCCAGTGTGATGAATGAAGAATATGAAAAAACTGGCCAATTTCTGAGCGATATCGTAGGCCTATACCTAGTACGATTAGGTACTTCTTTTAGTATTTTCAAAACACCAACTATGCTTGGTTGAACTCGATCTCTTTTCTTTTACCTTTTTTCTGCTTTTTTTCTGCTTTTTTCTCCGGCAGAATACAAATCGAGCGTATAAGGTTATTGAACTGTGTTACTTTATGTTAGTTGAAACGTCGTTGGCGTATTCGTAAATGGGTGTTTTAACAAAGACGTGATAATTATTTCTAAGATATGTCGATCTTCTACCTACCGTTGAAAAAGTTGATGTATTTACGACAGCCGTTCACAGCCACAACCACATTTACAACCTCTATTTGAATTTTTTTTAAAACCAAAACAAACATGTACGATCGCAAATTTCGAACTAATGGGTTTGATTTTTTTTCGTTTCAGGGAGTACTCGAGTTGGAGTTTGAAAGACCTTTATTCGCTTTCGGACGAGGTTGGACCTCGTATTTGCCCGATAGAACAAGAGAACGATGTAAAGGACTGCAGTGTAGTAAAATTAACGAAGGAGATGAAGTTTTAATACTGACTCCTAAGAAGAGGAAAAAAGCCGAAGACGAAGCTCGAGTCATTGTCGACCTTCCGCCAAAAAAACATCGTTTGAAAGCGAGCAACGAAAATGACTCGAATAATAACGAAGCGACGCCTTCTACCAAACGTAAAAAATCTGCCGAAGAAGCTAGCAACAAGACTAGAAGATGGTCGGATTCGTGCTTGGAGAAGACTTCCTGACCAACGACGAATTCTAATAAGTAAGTAGAGTGATTAGGGGTAGCGTGGTGTACTTTAATTGGCATGTTAGAGAAAGTGGTCTATCAAGACGTTGAGAAATTTCGAGATAGTGCTGTGCTCGTAGCTTATTCCCTGTCAAAAATATCCAGAATTTGGTCTTCGCGATATTTCCATATTGCTTTAAAAATTTTTAAAAAGTTCATTTCCGGTGCTTTAGGAAAGGAATTAATCCCATTTCAGTTCTAATCCTTCGAGCGGAAATTGAAAATATATACGTATTCGAAATTAGCAGTGACGTAAAAGAGGGGGTTTAGGTGTGAATTTATAAAAATGAATTAAATGCCATGTCTGAGCGAAACGAAGCCAAAGTTTTGAAAAAATCAACTTTTTTAACGATCAAAAAGTACATTTTTGGGAGTTTTAAGAAAAATAATGATGTAAATTGAAAAAAAGCGTTCAATAATGCTGAAAAGTCGGCACCGTCCAAAAGCACTTCTAAATTTACATATTAAATTCCAACTTCTATCCCAATTTAGAGGGGGTGGTAGATATGCGAAAAACAAACTCAAAAAATAGAAAAAATCGACAAAAAAACAACTTTTTGGGGGTTGTGTGGGGAGAGGAGATGAGGCTGAAAAGTCGAGTACCCCTATTAAATCTACGTATCAAATTTCAACTTCCTAGCTCAAATTGGAGGGAAGTTTTGCGAGGAACAAACTCAAAAAATAAGAAAAACTGACCCAAAAAACTACATCATCAGGGCTGTGAGGGGATGCAATGGGGCTAAAAAGTGAAACCCTGTTAAAAAGCACATCTGTGGTCTTTACTAAGTGTACATACCAATTTGAAGAGAAAATATGAGAACAGTCTTTTTTAAGGTTAAAAAAGGGGAAACCCCTCACATCTACCCTTTTGGTCATGTTATACAACTTTGGAATGTCAGTCGATTGGCTTAAAGAGGAACAATTTTTGTAGTTTTAGACTCCCAACACCCCTTCCCCCAAATTTGGGCATAACTGTATTTTACCCCGAGATCATTCCCACTTCAGAATATTTTATCTTCCACCAATCAAAGCCTATTCCCCAAATTTGATTGATTTTGGTCGGTATCGAGCTGTGTACATAATGTTTTAGTTTCGGCGAAAAAAAATAAAGATAAATATCTGACATGGTCAAAAATGGTCGTAATGGTCGTCTAGCACTCCAAAACGGATTTTTTTGATATCCCCATCCCCCCTTACCCATCAGCCACAGTTCGATGGACCTAAGAGCCTGGTTTTCATTGACAATATGCCATAGAATATCAGGCTCAGAATTTGCATAAATGTAGAAATTATTCAAGTTTTTCAGTCTCAAGGAGAAGGGGATTTACAGTCTCGAAATCTGTAGCGATAGTTTGGAAAGCTCGGAGTTGCTTGATTACCACAAAACTTTAAAATGTTCATTTAAATATGTAAAAAAATTACCACAAAGAGATGTTTTCAGGTTTGATTCAATTAATAATTTTTCAGAATTACATCTGAACATCTCTTCAGAAGGGAAGGGAAGGGAAGGGAAGGGAAGGGAAGGGAAGGGAAGGGAAGGGGAGTGAAGGGGAGGGGAGGAGGTGGCTTAAACTTGAACAAAATTTTAGCCGAAGAAAAAATAAAGTGAAATATCGATTCTCACAAATTCTAGGATGCTTTTGAACATCAGCGTACTTTTTTGATATACTGTTCAGATCCCTAAACGAGCACCTCCGTTTTAAGAACGCTCAATATGATCAAAATTTTACAAAATATAAAAAGTAAAGTGGCATATCGATTTCTACTAATCTCAGTTCACTGAATTTGAATGTTCACTTATTTTTTGTTTTGAATACGCCACACGCCCCCTGAATACCCTCCCTACCCACCCCAACATTGGAAAAAGTCAGAAAATGAAGTAAATCAGCGTGTAACACGTCGATTCCTACTAATTCGATACTGTTGAACTCGATTCTCGATTATCAACTTAGTTATTTTACTCAACCGTCCCTTGCTCTACATTGACTACTCAAATAGTATAAAAAATTAAATAGTAAGGACGTAAGTTAATTCGATGTTGAAATTGACGCTGTTTAATTCTTTATCGTATTTATTGGGAAACTCATATCCAAAAAATAAGTGATTATCAAACTCTGCGACCTTAAATGTGTAGAAATCGACATGTCACTTCATATTACCCGATTTTTGAATTTTTACTGCATTTTGGGGTGCCGAGGGGGAGGGGGAATTGTTTAGGTGAATTCGATAAAAAAAAATGAGCCAAAATTAAAATTCGGTTTGCTTGAATATGCAACTTCACGTTATCTTTCATTTTAATTTTGAGCAAAATCGTAACACCCAAGGCATCTCAAGGTTAAATTCTGGCTGATTTTGCATCGAATAAGACTCGTATGAGGAACCTGAATGTCATTTTATGAAATTCTGAAACAATGTAAAACATGTGTGAAAAATCGTAGTTATATTTAAATAGCGAAGGAAAAAATTGTTGAATAATAATTTTTTTGTACATTTCGAGGTAAAAATGTTCACTAGTAAGCTTCTAATTATTACTTATGTAATTTATTTTTGCAGATTGCCGAACAATATTACAAACGATCGAATATTAACAAGAGAAAATTACTACCACGCAATTGGTACAACATGAAGACTCGGTAACCGATTCGTCAGTTTGTATCTGAGGAAGTACAAAAATAATACGAATGTTTTGTGATATTAATTTTATTACGAAATATAAAATTATTATTTCGATCGGACGAGTTTTAAAAACGATAATGTTTGAACGATTGCATTTATAAGTCCTACGAATATCAAGATCCATACAAATTATGTTGTGTGTATTATGTTTTTATTTATTAATATTATTATTTTTTTCATTTTTAATATTATCATCTATTTCCACTGAACTTACGTTGTCAACGGTCATTAGTTTTATTGTTTGCACATTGATAATTATAAAGAGAAAAATTTTTGATTATTAAATTAACGATTGACCATATTTTCTTTATGAAAAAAGTTATCATTTTTATTATTATTATGTTTTTTTTTTTTTTTTTTTTTTTTTTTTTTTA
>FIZR01000483.1:0-11173 GCA_900060175.1 Ferrisia virgata | reverse complement strand
TTTTACGAAAAAAAAAAAAAAAAAAAAAAATGCAAGGTAGATGATTTTATCCGATAAGTATATTTTTCAGAAATATTTTTTCAACGTTGTAGTCTAGATAAGCGAATATAATCATTTTATGATTTAAACATTATTGGTGAATAGATAATTATAGGTATAATATCGGTGTATTTTTTTATTCGCGAATGCGAGCTTATGCTGCATTCTTAAAAATAAATACCTAATTTTTCTTGCTCAAGTTACATTAAATAGCGTACTCGAAGAATTATTTTGCATGAAGTACGTGCTTTTAAAGATGATGAGTTCGTTATCGCAAATCATAGGAATTGAAGTACTCGGTACCTGTGCTGTAACAGGTTTTTATTATGTGCAACATTGTAACATAATAGGTAATCACAATCCATTTTTAACCCCATATTTTGAGGATGAATTGAATTACCTACAAGGATTGTTATGCATTCGTGCAGGTTGATAATGTACATTAATTATTAGCCTAATTTTCTATGTAAATATTGTCAATGAAAATCAGGCTATTACGGTATATTGACCACCGATGGATGTGTGTGGGAGGGGAGGGGGGTATCAACAAAATTTGTTTTCGAGTGCTAGAAGACCATAACGATCTCTTTTGGGTGTAGTCGGATATTTATTTTTATTTTTTTCCAAAACTAAAAATTATTTGCTCAGCTCGACGCCGACCAAAATCGATTAAATTTGGTAAATAGGTTTAAATTGACGGCAAATTTGATATTCTGGAGCGTGGTTGACCTCGTGTCAAAATTCAGTTATGCCCAAATTTGAAGGGAGGGGATGCTGAGGGGATAAAATCGCAAAAAATATTCCTGTTTGAATAGATCGATAGACAATCCAAAGTTGTATAACATATTCAAAAACCAGCCTCCTAGGTCAATTAGGAGGGGGGTATGATGGTTTTCCTTCATTTTAACCTCGAAAAAAGGCTATTCCTTCTTTATTTCCTCTCAAAACTTAGCTAGGAAATTAAAATTTTGTATGTACACTTAGCCGAGACTTTAGATGTGCCTTTTGGGGGTTTCAACTTTTCAGACCTATTACTTCTCCTTACAGCTTCAAAAATGTGATTTTGTGGGCAGATTTTCGCATGTTTTGAGTTCGTTCCTCACGTAACTCCTCCCCCCCTCCCCCCAGCAAAAAATTAGCTAAGTAGTTGTGGAGCTGAAATTTATTATGTAGATTTAGTATACGTCGTAGGTGTGCCTTTTGGGAAGTTTCGACTTCTAAGTCCCATTGAACCTCCTCACACAGGTTCAAAAACGTGGGTTTTTGGTCGATTTATTTTATTTTTTTAAAAGTTTGCTTCGCACATATCTCCCCTTTAAACTGACTGTGAGCTGGGATGTTTTTTTTTTCGTTTTCAGATTTAGTAAATGTGTATTTAGTGGGATACGACTTATCCGTAATATTGCCCCTCCCCCGTTCCTCACAGCCCCGAAAACATGGTTTTTTGGTGGCGTTTTATTATTTTTTAAATTGATTCCACGCACATCTCCCCGCCAAATTGATGAATATGAACTTTTAAAAATTTCATGTTAACATTAATGTTCTGAGTTGTGTTCAGGTGTTAGTCAAAGTGAATACAAATTTTAAAAAATTTTATACCTTCTTTTTGAATAATTTTTTAATCAACACCTATTACTAAAATAGTTATTTCTTCAGAAAATACAATTTTGTTACGTGTGAAAGTACATATTGAAACAAGTTTTAAAAGTACACGCATTGAAACCGTAGATGGAGTTTGATGGTTTGGAGGTAAGCGGGGGGGGGGCACCAGCGAACGTGGCAAGGAACGTACATCTTTATATTTGAGCTAGCTGTAATTATTAGTTTGATTTTCTATGTCATATTGTAAATGAAAACCACGGTATTACCGACTATCGATATACCACTGATTGAGCGGGGGGAGGGGAGAGGATATCAAAGAAATCCCTTTTGGAATCCTAGAAAACCTTTGCGACCAATTTTGGCCGTGTCAAATAATTATTCCTTATTATTTATTATATATTTCATTTTTTTCCCTGTAACTGAGAATCATTACCTCAGCTCGATACCGACCAAAATCGATAAAATTTAGGCAGTAGGTTTGGATTGGCAGCGGATTTGATGTTTTCATGTGTGGATCTCTTTGGGTTAAAATTCAGTGGTGCCCAAATTTTGGCGAGGAGGTGCTGAGGAGAAAAAACTGCAAAAATTGTTTTTTTTTGTGTCAATTGATAAAGAATTAAAGGTTGCGTAACGTATCCAAAAATTAACCTTCTAAGTCAATTAGGAGGGGAGATATGAGGTTTCTTCCCTTCCCTTATCTCCCCTTCAAATTAAGCTAAGAAGTTGAAATTTAGTATGTAGTCTTAGTAGAAGCTATAAATGTGTTTTTTTTACGAGATTCGACTTTTCAGACTCACTGCGCCCCCTCCCAGCCCCGAAAATGTGGCTTTTTGGGTAGGTTTTCTTATTTCATGACTTTGCCTCACGGATATCTCCCATACAAATTGAGTCAAGAGGTTAAAATTTGGCATGTAGATGTAGTAGGTCTAGGTATCCTATATGTGGTTTTTTAGGGCTTCAACTTTTAAGCACCTTTGCATCAGCTTACCGCCAAAAAAGTAATTTTTTGGTCTGTTTTTTTTAATTTTCGAGTTTGTCCCACGAATAAAACCCCTCCTAATTTTGCTAGGAAGTTGGAATTTGGTATGCAGATTTAGTACCATCACTATATGTGCCTTTCGGAGTTTCAGATATTCATTTCAATATCTACCTGTACCCCTGCCACTAATGATGAAAAAACATCGTAGTACGCATATTTTTTTCATTCCACGAATGAACAATTCCCTTATCTGCTTTACTTTAGAAAATTAGGATCAAAAAGCAATGCATTACAATATTATTTTTTTAATCTTAGATTTGGACTGGAAGAAGATGGTCGGTGCTCAATTGTTATTCCTAACGGCAAAAGTGATCTAATACAAATACTCGAGCGAAAAGTTGTATAATATTTACTATGCACAAGAAACTTCTCTACTTGGCTAATTCAACATCTAAGCGGGCTTAGGTCCTACATATTTTTAAAATTACAAAAAAAAAATACTACCAAATTGTTCAAATAAAAAATTAATTTGACATTCGTACTAAGCTGTTCAAACTACCCCGAGTGATAACCGCTTATGGGGGGTAGTAGAGGTAGTGGCCGCCACCTGATACACTTTGGGTTTTTAGCCTGATTTTCTGTTGTCATATTATCAATGAAAACCAGGCTATTACAGTTTATTGACCAACAGTGATGAGTGGGGGAGGAAGGGGGGGTGGAAATACCAACAAAATTTGTTTTGGGATCCTAGAAGATCATTAAGACAATTTTTGGCCATGTCAGATATTTATTTTTATTTTTTTTCCGAACATTAAAATCATTTACTCTGCTCGATACAGACCAAAATCGCTTCAATTCGGTCAATTAGCTCAGTTTTATGGCGGATTACATGTATATCAATAGGGATGACCTTGGGTCAAAATTCAGCTTTATCCCATTTTCGGGGAGGGGGTGCTGAGGGACCAAAAACACAAAAATTGTTCTTTTCCAAGTCAATTGATAAGGAATTCAAAGTTGTATAACATATCAAAAAATTAACTTCCTAGGTCAATTAGGAGGGGAGATATGAGGGGTTTTCCCTTTTTTTAGCCTCGAAAAAGGGCCGTCCCCCCCTATTTCTCCGCCAAAATGAGCTAGGTAGTTGAAATTTGGTATGTGCGTTCAGTATGATTCCCAAATGGGCCTTTTGGAGTTCTGACTTTTTAGCTCTATTGCACCCCCTCACAGCATCAAAAATGTGTTTTTTTTCATTTTTTCTGGTAATTTGAGTTTGTTCTCCGCATTAACCCCTCTCCCCCCCCCCCCAAACTGCCGCATTAACCCCTCCCCCCCCCCCCCAAACTGAGATAGGAACTTGAAATTAAGTATGTACATTTAGTAGGGATCTTACATGCGCCTTTTGGGGTTCTCAGATTTTCAGCCTCATTTCACCCCTTCACAGCCCTGAATATGATTTTTGGGTATGCTGTACTACTTTGCATTCTCTGTCGATTGGCTAAAACAGGAACAATTTTTGCGGCTTTGCCCCCACAGCACCCCCTCTCCTAAATTTGGACGTAACTAAATTTTGGTGCATAGTCATCCCCACCCATAGATATCTAATCTACTGCTAAACTAAGCCTATTGGCCGAATTGGAGCGATTTTAGTCAGTATCGAGCTGAGTAAATGATTTTAGTCGTCGGATGGGACGAATGATAAAAATACCCATAAATAAGTATCTGAGCTGGCCAAAAATCATCGTAACGGTCTTCCAGGACCCCAAAACGGGTTTTGTTAATATTTCCCCTCATCCACCTAAGTCGATAAACCGTAATTAACAATATGACGTAGAAAACCAGGCTAAAAATGAAAATCGCTCAGAAGGGTGTTCAATCGTAGCACCTCCTAAAAAAAAATTTCCAATTCATTTCTGAAGTTTTCAAACCGTCATAGAACAAAGAAAATACGAACAAAAAAATTTTTATGCAATCCATACTCAGATATTGAACATTAAATTGTGACCGTACAGAACGCAATAAATCCGGAACAGGTGGGGATGAAGCGTAGTCTGAAAAAATTTATGTAGAAAGCTTTCATTTCAAAAGGTAACATTTTGGTCGACTTCGAAAAAAATATAGAGCCTTTCGTAATACCTGCCCACATATCTATCTACCCACCCACCCAGCACCTACCTATCTACCCATCTCTTTATCAATAAACACCGCTGAAATAACTCAAGTTTTATACCCGATGAGTAAAATTATGGTAATGCGTAATCAAAATTCATTCGTCGATTCAAATTAAAAAGTTGATTCTCGGCGAAAAGACCTAAGTAAAGTGAACGTGAAAGTTTGAATGTCTGAAAAAGTATAAATATTTTTTTTTTCGCTTCGTATCGCATTCAAGCTTGAAAATTATTTTTCCCGCTAATTTGTTATTCAACAGCTGAAAGTGATTTCATTTATGTAAGATGAAGTTGAAAATCGTGAAATCTAATACCTAAAATCGATACTCCGCGCGCAGAAATGCGTAAAACCCACCGAGGGAAAATACCTAGTTCAATGGTTTAAAATGTTTATTTAAGTACATGTATCTTCCTCGTTGGGTAACATGACATGAATATTGAAACTTTAACAAATCGACGAATTGCATTTACATGTTTTTTGTTTGTTTTATTTTTTTCTTTGTCATTTTTATTTTTATTTCATTTCAGTTTGGCATATATCTACCTTCTTATTCGATTATATGTTTACTACCTAAAATTTCATCCCGGTTCGTCGCTACGAATATTATTTTTTATTTCAATTTTGAAAAATGACCTGTGTGTTTTTTTTTCTTCGGTATTCGATTACCTATACCGTATTGAATTAATTATGAAATTACGTAGTACCGTATACCGGTACATAAACTTACCAAAAAAATTTATACGTCGTAGAAAATATTTAAAAATTTAGCAAAATGTGTTGCGTTGAGTTGAACAAGGTGTAGTGGATGAAACCATGTGCCTAGTTTTAAAGGAATGCATTCGTGGATATTGATTTTCTACGCGGGCTGAAATAAACCGCAGATGTGTGCTGCGATGTTTCGTAGACCGTTTCTTTTTTGCATCACTTGTAATGGTTTTTGTTTTAATGTGCCTTTTTTACGCTCTTTGTACTTATCCTTTGCTATAAAAGTTTTTAACAGAATGGTTCGCAAATTATTTTTCCTTTTCGTACTGTAAATGAATGAGTCGGTACCCTGAGCGTATATCTAAATCTAGCCTGATTTATGAGCATTACAACCACCTCAATCGTTTTACCGAGTGGTTCGTAGCGTTGTATATAATTGAAAAAAATCCCCTGTGTTTCACAAGTCATCGAAATTAGAATCATTATTTCGAGTATTTTTTACTTAAAATTATTATGTGCGAAGTTGAACTGAAAGCTGTTTCAAATTATTTCATACAGCGAGGAGTTATAGGGAAAATCTCGTTAAATGCTGAGAAGTTGTTCTCCATTTTTAAATCATCTGAAAAACATTGCAGACTAAAAAGCATAAAGAACCCCATCGAAAATAGATCCTATACGCAGCAGCATTGGGGGGGGAGGGGAGTTGTCACCGTAGAATTAGTCAGTATTGAGCATGTTACAAAATTAAATAATCAAAGGTCTGCTTTTCAGGCAATAGAGACATAATGAGCTATGCTTTTGAGGCTCATGTTAGGTACTTGGCATGTGAAAGGGCTGTGGGCACAAACCGCAACTTGAAAAGTCAGTGGAGCAGCTTTCTTGTCCCTACCTCTGTTGAATTTGATTTTTGGTATTTTAAAACAAATCTTGACCTTCGGCTGATTGATTCGAATTTGAGATTTATCTTTCTTTGCAAATTTCACCTCGGTCAACCTTGATCAAAGTTTTTAACTACTTTGGTGAATTTAAGTCTAGATTATTTTACACTAAAATAACCACACTTGAACAAATTTTAGTCAATATTGAGCAGAGTAAAAAATTTCTGAATTGAAGAGAAACCGTATTAGATGTTAAAAACTTAGTTAAACTGGTTCTTCTTTGCATGTTATTAGATTGCCATTTTGGCGGCCTCGTTTTGGGGCCCAGGAGCACCTCCTTCCCCAAATTTAGAACAACACTTAGGCTGGTGATGTTGGTGTGGTTTTCGCATGAATCGAACTCCCTGAATATGATAATAAAGTCAAATTCACAATTTGATTTCAATTAATACCTTGTTTTAGTACAGACGTACCACAAAATTTTTACACCTTTTACAATGCTTGAAATAAGGGCTCCATTATCGTATTTAGGAGGTTCGATTTATGCGAAAACATCTCCAACATTACCAACCAAAGAATTACACCAAATTTGGAAGGGAGGGGGAGGGGTATCCCTGGGTCTCAAAACGAGGTCGCGAAAATTTATTATGAGTTTTCTACAATTTTATATCAACACATGTAAGTAAATATGAAATTTTCAAAAGCCTTTCGTTACGAACTGGTGTTTGTTTGGAATTAATATAAAAGTTGCTGCTGTATTTAAAATTTACCTTTTTGAACAAAATTGCAATTTTTTGTCATGTGGAAAATGATTAAAAAAATTGGAAAAGAAATGTTTCTCGACCAATTCAAACATGCTGAATACGAATCCTACATTTATTTTTCGATCAAACCTGTTGTTCGCATTTTGACCCTTTTTCCCACATGCGTTCATATGCACAATTCTGCAATTATGTTCCTCAGCCAAAATTTCAGTGACATATTGTGATATAAAATTTCACGCTGAACAACTTCATTTCTATTCATTTTTAGCATACTGGTCCTTATTTTTGAGCATTTTTTAAGTTTTTAAAAACAGCCTAAATCTCAAAAAAAAATTAAAAATAAAAAAAAATTTATACTTGTCAATACACATACTTCAGTAAAAAAAATTTCATGTACCTCTACAGAGTCCGCAGCTGTAGTAATTTAAAGCTTTTCGTTGTCAGTTTCTGTCTCCCCTCCAAGGGTGGAAAATTTTGGAAAAATTCATATCGATAAACCCATCATTACTCTAAACATTTGGATGAAAATCATGATTTTTCCTTAAATACGCACAAATACAGAATTCCCCCAAACATTTTTTCGATATTTTGAGCGAGAGGGGAGGGGTGGGGGAAATTTGTCGACCTTAAAATTTGTTTTAGGGTTACCTAATGATGTTTCATGAAAATTTTCAAAATTTTAGATCCAGGGCATTTCACTCGTTCTTTTGCGGGAATATCATTTTACCAACTTTTTTTGCAAAGTGAAATATAGGGGTTCTATGGTATAAAAAGCACAAATCTTTGGGAGCCGAAGTTTACAAAAATAAAATAAACAGTGCATATGCTGGAGCGAATCAAAGGCAAAATTTTGAAAAAAATTCAGTTTTTAGCATTAAAATTATATTTTTAGAAATTTTTAATTCATGCTGATAAGTTCTTATAGTTGGCATAATTCTTCTCTTTTTTTCTTAATCAATTTTTTTTACGAATTACAAGTTTCTTTTTAACTTGCAGCTGCTGAAAGGAGGGGTGACACCCCCTTGCGCCCCCCTCCTACCTCCAACTTCCCTGAGCTTATTGTAAGTTAGAGTGTAAAAAGAACAAACACTTTCGATTGGTCTAATTTTTGAATTTACGTATTATGGAATTCAGGTTGAAATTTCAGTCTCCGATTGGAGAGGGGAGCATAGTTTTTCGTTTTTAAAGAAGAAAAATTATTTTTTGGAGCCCCGTTCTCCTTTTTTGAAAGATGCTGTAGATACTAAATCTCGCCGAATAATTCATTTTTTAAACAGATCTCCCCCCCCCCTCCAACGTACCCCGAACGAATCTCGCGAAAACATTGCATGAAAATTACCTCTGCTTGCTGGTCCCTTAGCCATAAACGTAGACCAAGTAAATAAGCTAAAACCCTGTTAATAACGTATCTTTCAGCTTTCCAAACGATTGCTTCTGGTTGCGTAGACATTTGGTAAGAAAATTTTCTTTACCTATTTTTCAACGTTGTAAAAATCAAGCTGCGATGTACTGACGTCATTTACTCGATTTTCTTTCATTGGCAGGTATATAGGTAAATGAGTTCATTTATTCAGAAGAGTAGGTAGGTACTCGGGCAGCGAGCTCGCTTTCGCTAGTACGATTCTTTGACCAAATAAGAAAAACTAACGAAATCTTCATCTTATTTTTCTTTTTACTTTTAAACTAGGTCAACTTGAAATTGAAAATATCGAATTTTTTCATCTTTACCTGCCTGCCATTCTATGTGCAGACGGTGCTATCTGGGGAAAAGTGTATGATAACCGGCGTAAAAGAGAAGAAAATTAGATAGATATTTTTCTGATTACGAGAGATTCTTTTGAGATTGATAATTCGCAGACGAACTGAAGTCAAAACTCGAGACATTACAGCGTTGGCTGGAAAAAAAAAGAAAGTAAAAGAAAAGCTCGAACTTTTACCTCTTTTTTTTCCTTATACTATCGTAAAAATTGAACCATAAATGCGTAAAAGAATACCCAATGGGAAATTTTTTATTCTAAGATGAAAAAAAAAGCGATAAATTTTTTTTTTTTTTTGCAAAATATCCATTAAAAAGTATTTTTTCTTACGAATCAACTCGACTCGTATAATTACAAAATGATGTTTTTGGTTAGTACGTTTCATATGTATAGTAAGCAAACTTGAAAAAAATTTCAGTTAGGCCCTATAATCAAGCAGTCCGGTTGGACTGCACCCGCCAAGTAAAAAAAAGAACAAATGAAAAAATAAAAGCACGAACTTCTACGAATGCACACGAACACAGTCCAACCGTACTACTGCTTATATTCTCTGATCAACTAGTTGCATAATTTAAACGTGAATTATGTCAACTAATAATTAATAAAAACATCTGAATTTTACATTTATTATTTTCGCATCTTCAAGAGCTTTAAGAGGAGGTACTGGTGACCCTTGTACGATGACAATAAAATGAGATTGGAATACCTCGATTTAGTAGTTTTTGGGTAGTTTTTTCCAAGCAGTTATACATAGTTATAATTCTGTTGACATACTCACAGCTTTCAAAATTGAACCGGGTACTATGAAATTTAGTACAAGTAGTATAAAATGTATCCTAGATTTCGCTTCTAATGATTAGCGGATTTGAAACAAAACAATTTTTTAAAAATTCTCAAATCGCACACCAGCCATCAGTAGCTGCTGTTCTAATTTTGTGTATAGACGAAAAATTGTGTTGTTTCAAGACTGCTAGTCATAGAAGGCGAAATCTAGGATACATTTTATATGCTGGTACAAAATTTCATGGAAATCGGTGCAGTTTTGAAAGCTCCAGGTGTATCAACGGAAATTGTATGCAATCATCAGCCATCAGAAGTAAACCAGTCATCAGTAGCTGCAGTTCTAATTTTAAGAATAAATGAAAAATTGTTTTGTTTTAAGACTAGGTACTAAGTAATCATAAAAAGCGAAATCTAGGATATATTTTATACAAGTGTACAGAATTTCATAGTAATCAATTCAGTTTTGAAAGTTCTAGTTGCGTCAACGAAAATTGTATGCTATCATCATCCATCAGTAGTAAATAATTTCTTTAATTTTTTGGTGAATCTGGGGTACAATACAGGATTGTTCCTTTACATGTAAAATAACATAGAATAACTAGTGTGAAGTGTAAAATAATATGAAATAACTGAATGATGTAGAATAATATAAATAACTACTGATAAGAGTGATAAGCGTGGCCGAGCAGTGTGAGTTTTGATTTGAAATTTGAAATAGAATAGAAAAATGCAAATAATGGAATACTAAATGCTAAATTTGGAGATGGAATGTGAAAATTTATTCTATTTATTTTTCATAAAAGTTGATTAGTCATCCATATTTGATTTGAATGAAAGTGATGGTTACTGATTCCTTCACTTAGGTACTGGTTTTCGAATTTCACTTCTGTTTTTAGCATACAAAAATGAAGATGATTAAAATGTATTTGATGGATTTGAATTTTTGAAATTTTAATTGCACTAAATTTGATTGAAATTAAGACGATTCTACTCTACTTGTGCTATTCCATATGAGTAAAATAATGGTTTTAAAAAACGCAATTATATTACATTATTCTGCGCATTATTTTACTTTAGAATAGTTTGCATTATTCTATGCAACAACTGTGGTATAATATGATTTCAATAAATACAATAAAGTGCTGCTAATCTTGTTCCCAGCTATTGGCATTTCCATTTTACAACCAAAGTAATCTATACTATAAAAAGTAATCCCCCGAACAAATTACAGACATTTAGACATAAAATGTAGCTTAGGTTCTCAGAAGGTGCGGTATAATGTTCATTTTGTCGCAAAAATTTTGAGCGTTCAAAAAAAAAGCTTCAAAAATTCAATTTTGGACAAACACAAATTTTAATTTCAGTGGAAAACGACGAAATCGTTGCTTTTCATGTAAACAAACCAGATCCACCTTAGGTCTTATAATTATTCCTTGGAACAAACAGATTACAGCCTATTTCAGCATTGTACAAACATGATTAATACATTAAAACGTAGCT
>FIZR01000481.1:0-13455 GCA_900060175.1 Ferrisia virgata | reverse complement strand
TACCATACGGGCATTATGGGCGCGAGCCCAAGGCGGCAATTTTTGCGTTTTTTTTAATTATTATTATTATTATTATTATTATTTATTCTTTAATAATAACTCTGTACTTACACAGAACTCAGAAAATGCCCAGTTGTTTTTTGTTTTGATATTTGCACCAAAAATAGTAAATTCCATCTGGCATTTTTCATTTTATGCTCATGTGGTGAAAATTTGAATGAATGGGTCATGATGGAGGGGGAGGGGGGGTGATCAACAAAAAAAAATTGGGCGGCAAAATATTAAAACCGCCTCTGCCCTCAATCAGAGTTTGATAGCCGCTAAAAAAAAATGGCTCAACGACAAATTAGTTCTGCAATGGAATTCAGGAAACTTTTTCTAGCCCAAAAGTCATTCGGAACATTCGACCAGGGTGCGATTAAAATCCACTTGCGGAACTTTCGACCAATGGTGCGACTAGTCTAGGGTTAATTGAATACTCGCTGGAAATCGTGTCAACTAATTTTCACCAATATCAAGACAAATAAAATGGTGTTGAGCAAGGAAAAAAATACCTGGTATAAAAAATGGTCAAATTCAAGTACAATGAAATGGATTTTCAGATGTGTTAGAGCCAAGTACGTATAGTATATCTAAAAACGTAACCCCTTGAAAATTTTTTCCAAAAATTTAGGAAATGATATCGATAGGTTTTTCAAGAGTGGAGATGTTTTGTCGTACAGTTTCAAACCAAATTAGCGACTTCGAATCACAAAGGTCTTTTTTTTTTTCTTTTTGATACGGCTAAGGATAAAACATCGTCTTGTACGTACTTGGGAGTTCCTAAAACTTGAATAAGGCACTCATACTGGTTACAACTTGTTTTCAACTCACACAATACCTTGCATATTTGAAATGCTAACCTACATTAGTGTAGGGATTTGATTTTTCAATCGCAGTGTAATACCATAACTATACCTTTCAAGCAGTACCTTGTAACTGTAAACAACACGTGTGTTCAATCATAAGTTTATAGACATTACGTAGTAAACATACGCACACTAGATATCTTACTACCTATACCAACTACCAACCACCTAGGCACCTATCTACATCAGAAAGATAAGATTCATAAGAAAAAAAAAAACAAGAACGATACAACGATTCCTATCGCATTGCTTGTGTTTGTTTACATTCTTACACATTATCTACACGCAGATGTCTTGTATGTCAGAACTACACCAATTACAACAGAAAAATACGCAGGGGCCTAGAAATATGGAATCCATTCCTTCAATTCACCTTTATTCAATATCCTACAATTCAAAGCACTTCTAGAAAACAAATTTTTTCATTCGATAACATGAACTCTATGTTGCTCGTAATTTGCACGTTTTGGCTTTTAGATGGTATTATCACAGCAGTATATGCGCGAAAACACAACGGTAAGAAAGCTTTTTGGTATGTTTAAATCGTCAATTTAATTCGTACGTATGCTTTATTCTTGTGAACAAAAATATCACAACATAGAAATTCTTTTTTTCAGCTTTAATTTTCAACAGAGTCACTCTTACACCGGTATACCAACCGGAAGATACTATACGACAAAGTGAATGCGATGCTTGGGCATCCGCTTGCCTTGCACAGTCTTCCGCAGATGAAGAATTTATAGAAGAGTATTCTGTTACTAAAAAAGCTCTTTTTGTAAAACGCACGTACGAAAAAGGGAGTCCAGCGAATGAAGTACAAACACGCGTATGTGATAACCCTTTCGAGCTTTCAGTAGCATTCGATATAATGAAATATACCTTCGAGTTTGGCTACGAGGTTTGTCTTTTGTTTCAAAAAAATATTTCGATGTATTGGAGATACTCATTTTTTGTTCTTCATTTATATGCGCAGGTATTTTATAAAAAATCAGACGATAGTAAATTTGATAACCATAATTACGAAAATTATATAACAGCTGAAAGAGCGGTTGAAATAAGGAGTAGCTTATTTAAAACAGGATTATTGTACGGTAAAGAATTCTTTGAACGGTTCAAGAGGATTGTTTTGGAAGAAAAGAAACCAAATCAGTGGTATAACGAGAATGAAAAAATGGTAAGAAAAATTAAACGATGTTTTAAATTAATCGTCTGATAAGCTGAAGAAGTGTTTTTACAAAAAAAAAAAAAACTTTTCCTATTTCAGATGTTTACATGGGTGCCCATCTTTAGATTGAGATATGATTTTTCAAAATTGATATTAAAGCATATTACTTACGAGATTCGTCGAAATAATAAATTGCTTGTACAAAATCAATGCGAAGATTACACGTTGGGATCTAGCATGTACAAAGACTACAATAATGTAAATTCACTATATGTAGGTCAATCTTATCCTAAACTTTTTTAATTTTACCCAATTACCTTCTCGTAGCAGGTTAGTAACATTATTTTGATTTCAGAACAACGAAGACGAAGTATTTAAAAGGTTCAAATTACCACCAACACTAATTTGCACAACAGCCAATCCGTGTTTAGAAAAATGGTCACTGATACCTATTCATCAATTCCATTTATACTATTCTTCGCCTATACTGTGCACACACATGACAACAATACCTATCTGGAGGGAGACAGTGAAAGGAGTGTTGGAAAAATTGAACAAATATTTATATGCCTTGTTTAAGGTAAATATGTGATTACAAACAAAACAAACAAAAGTCTTGAGAGGAATTTCTCCAGAAAAGGATCCAGAAATTTTTTACACTGATAATGGGGTGGATCATAAGATTTTAGAAATATATTGCACCCTTTATACAAAAACATCACAGATTTCAAAATAGAGAGAAAAAAAGCATCGCTTTGCGATGCTTTTTCAGCCTGATTTTCGTGAATAAATAATATAATTGGATGAATTGAAAAAAAGCAGTGGTACAGGTAATGGAGTGCAATAGGGCTAAAGAGTCGTCACCACGAAAAGGCATATCTAAGACCTATGCTAGCTAGATCTATATTCCAAATTTCAACTTCCTAGTTCAATTTGGAACAGAGTTATGCGAGAAACAAACTCAAGAAATTAAAAACAATTACTGAAAAACAACATTTTTGGGGCTGTGAAGGATTGTAATGGGGCTAAAAAGGCGAGACCTCCGAAAGGCACATCTAGGACTAGTAGTAAATCTAGATTTTTAATTTCAACTTCCTAGCTCATTTTGGTGGAGAGATAAGCGAGGAACAGTTTTTTTTCAAGGTCAAGAAGGGGGATACCCTCATATCTCTCGATTTTCTGATATGTTGTACAACTTTAGATTTTCTATCAATTGGCTCAAAATGGAATAATTTTTGCGTTTTCACCTCTCAGCGCCTCCTTCCCTAATTAGAGCATAACTGAATTTTAGCCCAAGGACATTCCCACTCATATATATTTAATCCGCCGTCAGACTCAGCCAATTGACCAAATTGGAGAGATTTTTATCTGTATCAAGAAGAGTAAATAATTTTTGTCCTGGGGAGGGGGGGGGAGACAAAAATAAGAATAAATATAAATATCTGACATGATCAAAAATGCTGGCAATGGTATTCTAGGACCCCAAAATGGATGTTAGTACCCTCCCCCTCCCCCCTTCAACCGTCATAGGTCGATAGGTTGTGACAGTCTGGTTTTCGTTAACAATATGGTAGAAAATCAAGCTAAAAACTGTCAATCCAAAAACGCCACATCTAAAAAAAACTTTAAAAATAGTAAGAATTTTAAAAATTTATCATTACCACTGAAAAGAAAGTGAAAAATTTTGTAGGATATTCTAAGAAGAAATTGATTTTGATATTTGTTAAATTTTTGTGAGATATGGAGTGATTGAACTGATGGTGTGAAGATTTACCAAATCTTGGCTTTCAAAAGTATTCAAAAAGAATAGTTATGAATACTTCAAAGTGACAAGAGGGCTCATCAGTAGTTCTGAAGAGAGCTCCATCCGTCATAATACCGTGCCAGTGTAGCAGCTCTCACCATTCCACAGAGCTCATTCACGCTTTGATGATGTCAGACCACCTCGTTAGAAATCTTTCTTATCGTATTTTACCACAAACCTTCCCAAAGAGAACGTCCTTTCTGAGATTTTCAACTTCTCCTCCAGTCACATGTCCAAAATACTCTACATGTGTCTCTCACATAAAACACTTAACCTGACCGGCTGAAATGTTGGATCATCAAGCAGTCCAGAGTATTCTTAACATCCTTCATTAGACTCACATTACAAAGGCCTCAATTTTCCTTTTATCAGCTGCTTCAGCATCCATGTTTTTATGGAGTCAGTGTAGGAAAACAGAAAATGAATCCTCTTTCGTTGTCTCCCCGGAGATCTTATAACTTGGTGATGTTTCGTAGTTTGGTCATAGTTGCATTATTACTCAAAGCGATTTAGTACAGTATTTTTTTGCCGATAAACCAGTATCTGCTTCGATGATGGAGTCTAAGCATACGAAATAGAGAGCTCAATGGGCGAGAAAAGGAGATTTTTCACTCCTCAAAAACACCAATTCTTTACCATATATTTTGTGGATACTAATGAAGGTGTCCGAGGATTCTAAATTTTAAATATGGCAATATTTTCAACATTTCGAACCTCGTAGGCAAGAAACAAGGAGGACGTCAACCTCTTGGACACCCTATACCCCGATTACAACGTTTTTGTCTAGACTTAAGTACACAATATTTCTTCGGAATGGTCATAGTATTAATATAAATCATATTTTACACATTTCTAGCGCGTGGGTACATCATTACATGTAATATCTGGTGTCCGAAATGAAGTTGAACTACCTACAAAGGGTGTCTGGCCATTGACAAGTCAAACAGTGTACATAGATCCGAAAAAAAACAAAATTCCAATACCAAAACTGATATACTACATTGTTAAATACAAACTACCGAAATGTAAACCGGCCGAAAATACCTGCGAATACTCAGCTACATTCCTACATAGTTGCCAAACCGCTAACACAAACGTTTTTTTCACGCGAGCATAATTGACAGTTGTTGTGAGATACCCTTTGCACATCAATAGTCTGACATTTGAGGCAGAAAATATTTTTAGGTCCATCAATATTGATATTTAGATCAATGAAACACCGTTTTGAATACTTTTTGTGTTATCAATTATTGGATTATCAACTACTGGCAAGCAGCCTTAGCTTGATTTGGGATTATCTCCAGAGACAGGTGATTTGCGTAGGGAATTAACAACGCAGGAGAGGCAGGGGTATACATTGAAGCGTAATGTATAATTTTTTCAGAACTTTTTCATCATTACATACGACGTAGTTAACAAAAATGCAAAAAATTTCTTCCCACCTACCAACTACTGGCAAATTACATTAAATTTTTATTTTTTTTATTGATTCGCAGATTTTTGTTGGGCTAAGCAAACTGAGCAGCTATGAAGACAGCACTTATGAAAATTATAGAACAGTTGAACAAGCCATTGAAATAAGAAAAAACCTGTTTAACACCACAAAACACTACGGGAAAGAATTTATTTTTCAAAGGCCTTTAACTATGCTTACAACGTATAAAAAAACAAATAAGCCTATGTGGTACCATGGAGGCGAAAAAATGGTAAATTGAAATATGTTTTGTAATTGAAAAAAAGTATCGTGAAAGTGATACTTTAAAAACCTGATTTTTGTGAGGTATTATAATCATGAGAATTGAAAAAAAAAAAACCTGAAGACATGTAATCAGAAGAAGAAAAAAAGAGACCAAAAAACCGTATTTTTGGGGCTGTGAGGGGGTGCAATAAAGCTGAAAAGTTGAGACCACCAAAAAGTACATTTAGGGCCCAATACATGTACATACCTAATATCAAATCACTATCTCAATTTGAAGGGGAGTTGGCGAAGAACAAACTAAAAAAATAGGTAAAACTGACCAAAAGACCACATATTCGGGACTGTGAGGAGAAGTAATGGGGCTGAAAAGTCGTGACTTCTAAAAGGCACGTCCCTACTAAATGTACACACCAAATTTCAGCTTCCAAGCTCCTCTTGGAGGAGAGTTATGCGAGGAACAAACTCAAAAAACCGAAAAAATAAGAAAACCTGGCCAAAAGTCACATTTCTAGGGCTGTGAGGGGGTGCAATAGAGCTGAAAAGTTGAGGCCCCTAAAAGGTGTAGGGCACCTACTGAATGTACCTACCAAATTTCAACTTCCTAGCCCAATTTGGTGGGGAAATAAGAGGGGTACAGCCCTTTTTCAAGGTCAAAAAGGGGGATACATTCATATCTCCCCTCCTAATTGATTTAAGAGACTGAATTTTGGATATGTTATACAACTTTAGAATCTCCATCAGTTGCCGTAAAAAAAATAATTTTTGCGTTTTTGGCCCATCAGCATCCCCTCCCCAAAAATGGTACAAAAGTGAATTTTGACTCAAGGTCATCCCCACTCATATATATCTGATTCACCGCCAAACTGAGCCAATTGACCGAATTGGAGCGATTTTGGTCAGGATCGAGCAGAGTAAAATAATTTTTATAATCGGAGAAAAAAATAATAATAAATAAAATAAAATGAAATATCTGACACGATCAAAAATTGTCTTAATGGTCTTCTAGGACTTCAAAACCCATTTTGTTGGTATTCTTTCTCCCCCTCCCCACCACCGTTGATCGATAGACATGTAATAGCCTGGTTTCCATTGACAATATGACATAGAAAATTAGGCTAAAGATGACATTACAAGATTTTAGAATTTAATACCCACAAGTAGCCTATAGAAAATATTAGAAAATATTTACCCATTTTAATTCGGAAAATTTTCATTTCACAGATGTTTATATGGATACCAACTTTTAGACTGAGATTTAATTTTTCAAAATTAATTTTGAAACATATTACTTACGATATTTATCGAAACAATAAACAGCCAGGAAAAGATGAATGTGAAAACTACTCTTTAGATTCGGACATGTACAAAGACTACACAAATAACCTGGAAACGTTATATGTGAGTGAATGTTACTGCCAACGCTTGAGAATGTATATATATTTCAGTTTAGTTACGATCGTTGGGTTTTTTAGAAAAACGAAGACAAAATATTTGAAAAATTCACAATTCCAACACCCCCATGCCCATCCAACGCGTGCCCAAGGCGTCTAACCTGTACCACAAATAAACCGTGTTTAGAAAAATGGTCACTGATACCGATAGATCAATTCCACGTATATCGTTCATCCACTCTATTATGTTCCCAAATGACAACCATACCAATATGGAAAGGTGAAGTGAAAACTGTGTTGGAAAAACTGGATAGATATTTATACGCGATGTCCAGAGTAAGAAAATTTTCTTAATGTACATAGCTACCAGTTACAACCGATTTTATAATTATTTAATATTTTTCCAACATTCATTATGATACTTTGACACCCTTAGCACCTACGTTCGCCCTTACACGTGAGCGCTGGAGTCCGAGGTGAACTTGAACTACCAAAAAAAGGTATTTTACCATTTCAAAGCCAACCAGTATATTTGGATACTAAGAAGAAAATAATTCCAATACCTAAACTAATCTACTACTTCGTGAAATACGTACTACCCGATTGCGAGTCAGCTGATGATATCTGCGAATATTCGGCCATCATTTTAATTCACAACGAGCCTAATTTCGAAACTAAAAACAAGCTTTGTACCGAAAATAAGGATGTTACTGCGACTTGGGGATGGGAGGAAATAACCAAAGATGAGAAAAATATGCAACACGAAAATATTTACGTTTGCCCCGATGATTCGGAAGTACTTGAAAAAATTTTTGGAAAAATATCACTCAGTAAGCCCAAGTCTGTACCAGGCAACATGAATTTAATACAATTTCCATTTTTCGCGGAAAATAAAAGTATTGGAAAAATGAGTATACAGGAAAAGGTTTCAATGAAATTTCAAGAAATATTTGTAGAAGGGAAAGACGATTCTGACCAAAATGATATTATAGAGCAGTCTTTAGCGAATAACAATGATATAGAAATTCTGGATGATGATGACGAGGAAAATAAAGCAGAAATATCAGCAACACAAATGTAACAATAATGCCCGAAGCTTGTAAAAAATTATGTATTTTACTAGGTATAAATGTATAGTATAATAAAATCGAGGTAAAAAAGATAGAAAAAATAAATACATAAGTACGTTGAACACATTAGTGCAACTTTATCAGATAACATATTTCCTACAGAGCACCTCTTAAAAAACCACTGCAATGGATCGCTTTTCGAGTTTGATTCTTATAGAAGAGAATATGCGAATTGTTCCATTCACGGAATAAAAAAATTAGCACTCCACAATAATTTTTCGTACCCAGATCAAAGGGCACAGATAGATGGCAGATAATGCATAGAATGAATAGCAGAAACCCCTCAAAAAGCACAACCAAGATCCCTACTAAGAGTACCAAATCTCAAACCCCTACCTGGTAGAATTTAGTGTGAAGATATCACAAAAACAGCCTTTCTTCGAGGTCAAAAAGGAGAAAAACCCTCACATCTGCTTTCTTGATTGATGTAGGAGGCTGGTTTTTGAATATGTTACATAACTTTTGATTCTCCATCGATGAGCATGAAAACAAGCCATTTATGCCTATTTTGGCCCTCAGTATCTCTTTTCCTAAATTTGAGTTTAACAGAATTTTTACCAAAGGTCATCTTCACGTATATATGTCTAATCCACCTCCGGTACAAGATTATTGGTCAAATTGGGTGCTTTTGGTTGAAACGAAAAAAATAGATGATTCTAGTCTTTAAAGGGAAAAAGATTAAATTAAAATATAATAAAAAATTTTATTTAAAAAAAATAGTTTTCGCGCGGGTTAATACGAGAGGATGCAGTTCCATATTTAATTGGTTCTCATTTGGGGTCAATACATAACTATGGCTAGAAAATGAGCAATGACTTGGAAAATTCATGCAGTCATTCCCCAAAGGGAGGGTTAAATGAGTGAACAAAAAATAATTAGCGTTGCTGAGGCATGACCCAAAATATCAAATAATAAAAAACTAAAGATACTAACAGTGGACTACTTGTTCAAAAAATAATTTTAGAATAAAAACATTTGGAAATTCGAATAATAAAATTTGTGTATGGAAAAAATTATAAAATATAAAAATTTTTAATTTATAAAATTAATTTAAAATAGAAATGAAAAGAAGATTTCCAAGGAAATGCATTTTGTTGCAAAAGAAATGGTCCAATTGGGGCACTTTAAAAAATAATGTCAGTCCTTAATGGACCATTTGGTCCCTGATGGACTATTTAATCTCAAAATGTAATGAGGAAATGGTCCAATTGAACGAAACAATCGTTTCGGTCTCAAGCCTTGATTTTGACTAGGTATATGTTTGATGTTTATTAAACGAACATTAGACTATCTCTAGAAAACACGCCATAAGGTATAAAAAGAAAATTTCATCCGATGAATATAGAATTTTCAAGGAAATAAATAAATTTCATCAATATCCTAATTGTAAGTCGAATGTTTATTGAACTATACTTTCGGTGACGTTATCAACATCTTAAAATCGAAAGAGAAAAAAGATCTCCATGGTACCTAATGCATTTTGTTGCAAAGGAAATGGTCGACTTTGGACACTTTGAAAATTAATATCTCGATGCCTAACGGACCATTTGGTCCTAAAATCTAATCAGCTCTGAGGACCGATGATCTGAATCTATGGTGAAAATTTCAAGAAAATCGGGCCATTTTTACTCGACTTATCGCGTTAGAAAACAAATAAATAAATGAATAAATAAACTAACAAACAATAGTGGACAGAGTCCACCAAAAATAAACAAATAAAACCTGATGATCGCAATAGCGAATAGAGTTTGTTAAAAACGAAAAAGAAATAAATATTGTCAACTTATTATCTGATATAATCCAACAACATATCATCTAATGAACCCAAAACATATAATCCTAAGTCTGATGAGTTAGAAGTTTAAAGTTATGACAATACTTCCTTCCTCTGCTACAGTAAGTCCATCTGTAAGGTTTTTCAACATTCAGCGTTTCGAAAGATTGACTGTCATGTTTTTTTTAATGCTTAGCTTTTTTGTCAAATATGATCCAACTGTTGATGGTCAAGAATTGTCAACACTTGATCATTAGTAGTTGATGGTCAACAGTGGATTGTCAAAAGTTGACCAACAATAGTAGACCATCAACACCCACGCTGTCCAGTTTCCGACTATCAACTTTTCATAGTTCAGCTTCAGATCCATCAATAGTTGACCATCAACGTTGACTGTCAGGATTTTGATGGGCTACTATTGACCATCAACTGTGGAATGCACTATTACACATCATTCAATGTTAATTCTCCCCATTGAGAGAAATTTGGTGGAGGGGGAGGGGGCAAGAATAGATTGGTTCGTACAGGCGCCTTTATGCGTTCAACATAGACTTCACATATAACGGACTGCTAATTTAAATCGAAGAACTTTAAGCAAAGAATACAACAGATAAAACTGGAACAACAGAACAACAACGATACGTATGCCCCTTACGTTTCAGCATACTGCATTGCCCCATTTCACGGATGCGCAGTAAAGTTTCAATATCGTATGCTATATTATTTACGCAATTTTCAAACATCATCTTCCACAGCATTATCAGTCCATTTCCATACACACAAACCACATTTTTTATTTTAAAAATATCATAGTCATTGTCTTATGTTAAATAGTTGTTAATAAGTTACGTTCATAGGTAGATTTGGAGGGGGCGGTCGGCTACGCGCCCACAAAGTTTTTCTGTGTATGATAAATATCGAACAAATGACTGAACATTTTTGAAACCAATTTAATTTTCAAAAAATGTGGTTTTGTTATAATTTAACACATACTTGCTCACATTCTGTTGTTTGTTCATTAGTTTTTTACCTTGTTCTTTGATTTTAATCTTTAAAATTATTGTTGGTCAAGGATGTTGACTTATCACAAAGAATTAATGCGAAAATTTTATTTACTTAGTAAACAAAATTCAAGAATCAAAATTCCACAAAAGTAAAAAAAAAAGAGATAAATCAGCCGGGTAATAAGAATTATTATAATTTTTTTTTTCATGATTTGCAAATTTTTTGAAGTTTTATCTTTCATTTACATAAAAAAAAAAATATGGCCAACTTATTAGGATTTTGTTATTTCTTCATTGCAGATATCATTTTAATGTTAAAACAAAAAAAGAAAGGGTAAAAAATATACTTTTCTTGAAACTTTCGGGTTAGTGGGAATTCTAACGGTTTTTAAAAACTCAAACGGCTGAAAATGGCGGTTTTTTTACACTGATTCAGTAGGAAATTAATATCATAATGTGGCAACACTGCTGCTAAAAACTTTGATCTTTTTTCACGTAAAATCTACAAAATTGAAGTTAAAACTTCGAGTACGGCACCTTTTTTTTTTCACTAAAAATTCAATTTTTTTCAAAATTTCGCCCTCGCTCCGCTTAGGCTCTCATGTAATTCCAGCTTTCAACCACTTCTTACTCCCCCCCCCAAAAAAATATTTTTAAATAGCTCAAATGGAAATACTGATTTGGGGGTTTAGCCTATTGGTCTCCTCAACCAAATGATCTAACTTCACCCATAGTTATGTTTTATCATTTCCAGTTTCGTGTCAAATATAATTTTTTTGGATTTTGAACGACCCTCTCTCCCTCCTATCGACTGGTTTTATACATTTTTTAAACCAGGTAGCCGCCTCTGGGTACTAAGGCATGAAAAACAACAACTTTTATACATACGATACCTATCAGATATTTTGGAACCCATGAATAAACTCATGAATCAATCGTGATGGCCTTGAAATTTTGAAATGATTGTAATATCGCCGTGATGTAGTCAGTGGAATTCATTTTTTTTTCTCCAAAAATACACGTTTTTTCTTAACTTTTTACCAAAAAATTCAAAATTGAAAAAAAAGACATTTTTTACAGCTTCTTAATATAAATAAAAATAATAATAAATCGGCGGGGTTACACGTATTCTGCATGACGTATTGTGCAGGTTGCCCATTTGAAACCTATACAATTCAAAATTAATGTGAACAGAAAAAAATCTGAGAACTACGAGTGACGAATAATAAAACATCTGTATTTGCTTTAGACACGTATTAAACACTTGTACTTGACAGCAGCTTTTAATTTCAATCAAAAATCAAGTTAGTAGGCACAGATACGTCTACGTTTCATTCATTTCTTAAATTCGAGTGATCCTTATATCGCTGCAATTTGAAGCACTACGTCTAATCAGAATTTTATACAATAAAATGGACTACATAGTTCACATGATATGCTGTATCATTTACCTACTATACGTAGGCGTCACTGTAAACGCGCTAGAAAAACAAGGTAGGCTTGTTTGAACTTATTTTCTCGATTAATAATCAATACGATAAGAATTATGACCAGTTAGTCTGATGAACTGAAAGAAAAATGAAAAAAAAAAAATCACTCGTTAAAATTAATCGCGATTTTGCATTTACAGCATTGCTTTTCAACAGATCCACTTTTACTACTTATAACTTGGCGGATGAAATTGGATCAGGGCCGAAATGCCAGGCTTCGGCAACTGCTTGCCCTTCACAGTCTACAGCAGATGCGGACTTTGTTAAAAATTACTCCGTTAGCAAAAAAGCTCTTTTCGTTAAGAAGTTATACGAAGATGGTGAGTCAACGTGTTCAATAGATACACGCATATGCGAAGAACAGTTCGAAATCACGGTAGTATTCAATACATCAGAACTTGCTTTCGAGTTTGGTTACGAGGTTTGTTTTTAATTATTCAAGAAAAAAAAAACGCTACACCGAAAGAAATTATTTTTCTTGGTTCATTCGTAGGTTTTTCATAAAGCAATACTAGCTGGCAAATTTAGCGCTAGTAACTATGGGAATTATAAAACCGTTGAAGAAGGAATTGACATTATGAAAAGTCTGATCACAGCTGGAATATATCGTACCAAAGAATTATACAATAAAGTGAAGGATAATCTGAGTACGAACAAGAAAAAATTGGAAATGTGGTACGGTGGCGATAAAATGGTAAGTTTGAAATGAAAAACCTTCAATCAACGATTTTGATAAATGTGAAATCTTATAATGTGAGTAGGTATAAGTACCTACATAAATATTTAAGTGCTAATGATTTTTACAAAAGGAGCTTTGATGTCTGATACCCTTCTCTGCCACTGACGGTTTCTAAGGTCACGATGCTTTTTTCCTAATCAGCATTTCGGGTGGGAACTAGGGTGGGTAAAAAAAAAACGATTTTTTTTCTTCACTTGGTACCCTGAAAAATTGGTTGGTAGACACCTCAAAAAAATTCTCTCCACGTATGAGCTCTTAATTTTAATAGGAACGTCCTCCGCCTTTCAGATTTCTATTTTTTTTTTATTGTTATAAAGAAAATTGCATATCTTGGTGTCTACCATATGAAAA
>FIZR01000480.1:0-51089 GCA_900060175.1 Ferrisia virgata | reverse complement strand
TCAAATCATCAAAATATTAAAAATATTATATACAATATTTCAATAGCATCAATGCCATCAAGATTTAAACCTTCCACATGCGCATACATATATGTTGTTAACGGTTGGGAAACAAAATTTTGGAAAAAAATACAAATAAGTACCTAAATGGATGGTCAAAAAACGACATTTTATAATGTATACAAATATTAAGGTTGCAGGTTTCATATAAATGAATGATGAAAATATTACTAAGAAAAACATCCAACTTAATATATACTTAGGCCAATATTATAATTCTTGGAACAACGAGGATGACTCTACATAAATTTAAACAAAAAAACAACTGTTGCGAGTTAATTTCGAATTTCTAATGTCAATATGATTATTCAGCCGACACAGTACATCAATATTTTTATTTTTAGAACATGCAAGTTCGAAATAAATTCGCAATTGTACGTGAAAAGAAACACATGAAGTTTTTTTATACGAGAAAAGGCGAGTTTTCCTCACACATTTTCATGAATGACGATATTTATGAAATTAATTTCAAGTATTCTTGTCTTTAAAGCAGTATGTGATCATTTCAGACCTTGAGGATCACATAAGCCTGGAATATTGTTGAGAAATCTAGCTTAAAACAGATGAAAGCTGGCGAACTACCTCATGGACCAGGCTGGTAGTCCGCAAAAAGGTTGATTCTATGAATTTAAAGAAAAACGCCTGTATGCTTTATATCTTATTTTAAGCGAAACGTTGGTCCGATTTTTATGGAAAACAGTTCAATGAAACCGTCATGAAATCTACTTTTCGAACGGTGTGAATTTTTCCCCTTAATTTTCCAATCAAATCGGATTAATTGCGACTAAAACTGTGAATTTATGTTTTTTTTTCAAATTTTTACACGTTTAACCGACTCTATTAAGAAAAGTATTCAACGGATCTAAATAAAAATTACACCATTGAAAAGCTCGTTAAATTTTCTATACGGTCGACATATAAAAATATATGGCTGTCATAATGAAATTCAAGTTATAAAGTAAAAACCGTGTTCAAGCTTATGAACACGTGGATACAGTTTCAATTGCATATATACAGCCGCTAATTGTTGCTCGCCCAAATACTTTAAACGCTACAATAAGTGATACACTTGTCGTATTGAGTATTACTTCTTTGGACAGGCATAGAATTCTCTTTCTAATGGTGTAAAATTCGCTAATTAATTTCGATAGTAACTTTGTTTGTGCTTTGTTTAAATTAAGTCTACACTTGTAATCTCTACATTTTTTCACAGTTTTTCCTCATTAATTCCTCTTTACTGAGAAATCTATTGTATATTTTAATATTTTTAATATTTTGATGATTTGATTTTAATTTAATTTAGTTTAATTCAATTTAATTTTGAATGTTGAAATACGCGAATAATGAATAAATATAATATAGTATTATAAAATAATCAATCAATCAATTAATTAATCCCACAAGTAAGAGAAATAATTCCTAGTAGGTAATTATAACTTCTTGTATTTACTCGCGACCGTCGATCGCCTACAGTGTGCGTGGAGCTCCGAACAACCGTCGTAAATACCAGTTTGGAACGCATTATCAAAGGTAGTCCGCGGTCGACGCGAACTACCTCAATAGGTTAACTCTATCATTGTGCATTCTTGAGAATCCGACGGACTTCAAAGTTTTACGAGTAATCGATATAATTTATATCTATGCTTTCGATTGTATAAAAAAAATACTGCAAAAAAATTATCACAATAATTATCACTTTCGTGATAATGAAAGGAATAGTAACCGAATGAGATGTTAATTGTGAAAGGTTACTAAATCATTCGAAAAGGTCAAAGTAATGCCGTAAATATACATAATTTTTCACAATTGTGTTATAGATTGATCTTTAGAAAATGTCTGAAAGGAAAAGTAACACGAAGAATCCTATAGAGATAAACATTCCTGTACCTTGGGGACACATCGCTGGTAAGTTGAAAGTTTATAACTCAGTTACATCATAATTATTTTGATAGCTGCTATCCCACTCATTTACTTAATTCACGGGGTATTTTCTGTCATCTTATCGTGTACTGTAAATCATACTTTGTATTTGAGAAAATGTACGCTTCCTTTTTTTTAATTGAGGAAACTTGGGACAATAGTTAAAATTGGCATACATTTCAGGAAAAGCCTGGGGCGACAGTTCGCATCAACGAGTGTTAGCTATACATGGCAAACAAGACAATTGCGGAGCATTTGATCGTTTGATTAAACTTTTAAAAGGAAATTATTATATAATCGCAATTGATTTACCCGGTCATGGATTCTCTTCGCATTTTCCACCTGGATTATACATTCACATGATAGACTATGTGGTTGCGATTGTTGATGTCATAAAGCATTTGAAATGGAATCGTTTTCATCTATTAACGCATAGCTTAGGAGGACAACTCGGAATTTTCTTCAATACTCTATTACCAAATATTGTAGATAGACTCATCGTTATTGATCACATTGGTCCTTCGTATGTTGATGATGAATTTGGTGTTGAATATCTTAGAAAAAATTTCAGCGATTTTTTAAAAATGGATCAGAAATTGAAAAGCGGAAAATCTCCTGTGTACAGTTACCAGATAGCTTTGGACAAGCTTACTAATCGAGAATCCGTGCTCACAAATGACGCTGCTAAAATAATTTTGGAACGATCTTTGAAAAATGTCGACGGTGGATTTACTTTTTGCATGGATCAAAGAATAAAATTAAGTTCATTTCCGTCACTCACTGTTTCGTTTTGGAATAACGTATTACATTGTTTGAATTGTCCAACGTTATTTATATTTTCATCAGAACGGATTTCCGCTTATGAAGCGGCTTATCATTCGAGTTTCAATGTTATTAGACATAAGTCGAATGTAACCATAAAAGTAGCTGGGGGTAATCACGATTTACATCAAAATCACCCCGAAAGAATTGCACCATTGGTAGACGAATTTTTTTCTAAAGAACGAAGTAAATTATAGAAACTTTGTGGATTGATTGATATTTTTACGAATTTTTCTTCTCAGTTATACCTTTTGGAGTTGTGGTGACAATACAATAAATAATGCTAAAGTTTTGTCATCATCGTTTCTCTTTGCCAACGAACATGATTTTATACTTTTTATACGTAACTTGATATTTATTATATTAAAGTAAATTGGGTGATTCACGGAATTGGTGTTATTTATGTTTAAATTACAATACAATATATCTCATTACTTAAAATCCAAATCTGTCATGATTCTTACTTTCAATATTATGCCATGCTTAAATGTTTCATTCATTTTAGATTAGAGAAAATAATATCAAAACTGTATGGTCCTATAACAACGAATATTTTCAGGCAAATCATGGAACACAGACTCTGAAGAATACGTTTTAATGGTTCACGGTGTGCAACACAATTGCGGAGCATTTGATAGGCTGATCCGATTGTTTAAAAATAATCATAACATAGTAGCGATTGATTTACCGAGCCATGGACGATCTTCGCATTTTCCCGAAGGATCTCCTTTAAACTTAATCGATTTCGTATTCGCTCTTAAAAGAGTTACGAAATATTTAAAATGGACGAAATTCAGCCTGATTGGGCACAGTTTCGGAGGTCAAGTCTGTACCTATTACACGGCTGTTTACCCGCAGGATATTCAATCATTGGTAGTTATTGATACGATGGAACCTAGACCAGTCCCACTGAACGATACTTTAACTCATTTGCAAACTATTCTAAATCAGCAACTTGATTTGGAAGAGAAATTAGTTAGCAAGTCGGCTCCAGTTTATTCTTACGATGAAGCATATGAAAAGATAAAAAAAAATATGTCGTGGGGGTTAATTGATGAAGCTGCTAAAGATTTGATGGATAGAGCTATTAAACCATACAGAGATGGGTATACTTTCACTAGTGATCAAAGGTTGAAATATCCTATGAGACCTATTTTAACTTTTGAACAACAAAAAGAAATAGTAAAAAATATTTCTTGTCCAGTATTGTATATTCTCGCCGATGGTAATATGACTCGATATAGTACTTATTTGAAACAAATGTATGAATATAATTGTAGCAAAATGAATAATACGATTATCGTTGTGAAAGGTGATCACGCTGTTCATCAAAATTATCCTGAAAGAATTAGTCATTTTATAGATGAATTTTTAATATCCAATAAATTGGTCAATAAAGTTGAACACGTTATTTATAACGGTAATATTTAAATTTTAACTTTCACCGTGAATTATTATTTACGTATGTCAAATAACGAATTATTCAACAATTAAGAAGCTTTATTTTTTTCAATATAAAAAAAAGAACACAATGGACAGTTATAAAAAATAATTCTAAAGCATATACAAGTAGTTTTTTTATTTAAAAAAAAAATCATTAAGTAAGAAGTTTCTGGGTAACAGTATAATAATTATTGTTACTGTTGAAATTATTCAAAGTTATGAAAACAGAAGGTAATGTGATATTATAAAATTATGAATTACAATTAGGTGTTTTTGTTGTTGTTGAATTTTCAAACATTAATAAAAGTATCATGTACAAAAAGGAATTTAATGTTATTTACATTTTTAAAAAATCAAAATAAACGAACAGAATTTCAATATCACAGCATTGTTGAAAAATGTAAGTAAAATCGTTTCTCATTAATTAATAATCTCCTCTCAATACATATTTCATTTCTGAGGAGGTGGCGAATTTATGAAAGGTGAAGTATTTAAATCGGCAATGAGAAAAGCTCCGTGATGATAATACATTCGGCTAACGAATCCATTCGAATCGTCGCAAATTGCAATAGGAGTTTTTGTCAAACATGCTGCTTGATTAACGTAAGAAAATTCATGAAGTGAAGAGTATTCGTAATTGAATTGGTCGCTGAAAAAGTTAACGTTGTACCAGTATAATATGGAATTGATGGTACCTTGCCGAATAGTTGGCGTGTAAATTTGCTTCTCGAATTGACAATCTAATTCGTTAGAGGAAAACTCGTGACATACGAACGGATTCGAATATTTTTCAAATTTCAACGTAGCTACATTTATTTCGAGCATTTGTAGAACCTGCAGTAAAATATAAGAATTCGTAAATAGGGTAAATGACCGTTTAAACATAGATACACTAATCGAGAATGGAGAATTTTGAAGATACCCACCTGGTACTCGTTAATGATATCGCTGATACGGTATCGACGAACATCGTCATTCACTACACGCATACTTTCTTCGATATAATCAGAATGAATCAGCTGACCGCAAATTTGTATGGTTTTCGGTAGAAGGTATCCGCCTTCGCGTAACAATAGCCTGGAATAAGACAATGCAATTATTTTTTCGCGTACACATACAATGATTTTGGAATTACCGACAAATTTTATCACTGTCGGGATTCCTGTTCAACCACAAGGTCGTAAACCTTATTTCGTCTAGTGTGAGGAAAAATTAACGCGAACCAAGTTTTTTTTTTTTTCAATTTTTTTAGGATTACGATCAAGATAATATCGGTACCTAACATAATTTCCCCGAGTGATAAAATATCCGGTTTGTTTGATTTGAACGATAATTCAACACTTACTTCAATGTATTTACTCGGGTAATCATTTCTTCGTTTAAATCACCGGTATTATCAATGAAATTGACTAGAACCACGTCGAACGAGAATGACTGTAGGTTTGCCACGGTATCGTCGAAATCTTCGGTCAAAATGAATGTAATTTTTTCAACCGGTAGGTTGTTGATTTTGGCGATTGTTTCAATAACGATTATTTCTTCTTTAGACGATACGCAACAAACTATCTCTACGTTGCGAAAATTTGAACGCAGTAAGTGCGAGTTACGAAGAACAATCAAACCAAATATAGGTACTGGATACAAATCCATAATCCTGAGTACTTTTCTATTTTTGTATTCATTAATGAATGCTAAGGCGGCTAATTTCAAGTGCTCCAACAGACTGGTATCGTTTAACATTGATATAAAATTTGAAGGTGCCGGAAATGGTAACGAATTCTCATGTAAAACATTACCATTCGGGTAAATGATATTATTCACGTCAAAGGTAACTTTGCCATCTGTCCAACCTGTCTGCAGGGTTATTTTCGAGCCAGGCACGACGCGATGCGGTTTAAAAGTAGGAAATATCGCTTGATCCCAGCAGCAATTTTTCGAGTTTAGATCATCGGGTGCGGAAGATAGTGCGATACTTTCATCTAATTGAACCTTAAACCAAGCAGCTATCGCGTGGAAATACCCATTGCGAGTGCATGTTACTTCGAACGTATAACGGTTCTCGTTATGGAGGAATTTCTCGATGTAGGCGGGATCGTTGAAATTCACGTGAAATAATTCGTGCGGTTCTGTGATGAAAACGCAGTCTGGTACAGATTGTAAACGTTCCGTATCGTACGGTTCGTTAAGGGATGCGAATAATGAAACGTTTAGCAATAAAGTTTGAAAATTTTCCGGTATTAAGCTTTCTTTCAGAGATACGCTAGCGAAAGCGTTGGTACAGTCATCGGCTGTAATACTGGTTAAAGGAAAGATGTATCTTTTAGCTAATAAATTCGATTGTATGGCCGAAAACCACAAACTACCGCTGTGCGGTATCACAATTCCGTTATTAGTAGTGTTCATTATCGGTTTATTAGATTCGAATTGGTAACTAGGTAACAGGATATTATCCCAAGCGTATTTTAATGATTGAAGCATATGTTCACCCAGCATACAAGCGTCCATTGTTTCTGTTACCACTAATGAAATCCTGAAAAAAATACACACAGGAATATGTAGAATTGTATTGCGTAAATGGAATTTCCAAGCGTAAAATATGTTAACGAATTGAATTCGCACATTCATAATCGATTATTTGATGCAAGACAAAAAAGTGTGTTCAACTATTATCAGATTCCCTTATTGCCTCAATGATTGCAAATCCCACAATTACTTAATTATACATTTTTATAATTACAAATAACTTTACCTATATCTGTACATAACAGGGCAAAACCAGTTTTACTCACTTGTTAGGAACATCATTCGGGATAACAATATCGTTAGAATGTTTACTAATCAAAGTAACCATTTGCCGAACATTATTCTGACTGAACACATTCTCAGCCATTGAAACCATTACAGGATTACATTCGCAAGCGTAAACTTTTTCAGCACGAGATTCGAGAGAATATAAACTACAAAAAAACCACGACAAAAATTAGAAACTTCGGAGAAAAAATTTCGCTTTCGACAATTTACAAAGCTGGGAAATATCTGTACCAAAATAATCCTGTTCCTGTTCCAATATCCAAAACCGTATTAAATCCTTGATCGATTTTTTTAAATACCGCTTCTTTATAAGCTGCATTTCTATAAGAATCGTTCAACATTCGATAATGCCATCGTTCAATTAAAGCGCAATATGCCGAACTTAAGCTTCGAAAGCCTGGAAAGTAATACGGATTTCTTTTGAGTGCTTCTTGAAAGTAATATGTAGCTTTATCCGGAAATCCCAACCTAAATAAGACGAACCGGTTGAAATGAAATAAACAAACAATAAACAAGTATAATTGAACAAAAAAATATCAAATTTCACAGCAATCAAGGTAGGTAACGAACTGATATACTTAACTACAATGTAACCGATTTCAAGGTAACGAGTTTACAATGTAATTTAATATTTTGAAAATTTTTTACACCGCATTGAATAAATTGACATTTAACGTGGTTGAACCATTTTTCAACGTTAACATTTTTCAGAACAACGGGAATACTAAAACTGTACAGTATTATTTGTTCAACCGAATTTTCTTGTATCACATCGAAGGTAACATTGTAAGAATACACATCACTGAAATTCAAACTAGTATCACATGTTTCATTTTGGAACCAGTATATAACAGGATAATTCAACAAGATTCCATAAAGTGTCGGGATACACCATTCTTTTTCTTTACAAATAATAATTAATTCTTCGTCGGAACGTATGTATTCCAGTATTTTATTTTTCATGGAAATAATTTCTCTTAAAACATCTCGGCTAACTAGTTCAATGCGTTTTAATTGAGAGCTTATATCGCAGTAGATGGTATTGTTACTACGAATAGTATCCGTTAAACTTTTACAATTAATTAAAATAATTTCATTTTCGATTAGAATAATTTGTATATTACGAAAAACAGGATTATTTTTCTTCAAATCTCGTATAAAATTGACAACTGAATTTACATCTGGAGAGGGTCCAACATCCCATATATAACTTGACTTCCACTCAACAGAAAGGCTTATAATGTTGTATACGACAGTTTTAGCACATGATTTCCATTTCTTATGGAAATGTTGATAAAACGTCGAGAACATAGATAATAAATCGATGTCACGCATACCTGAATAAATGCGCTCCTAAATTATGATATATTTCTTCACTTTCGTTGTATAGCTGAAGGACTTCTTCGTATATGGCGAATATTTCGGAAAATTGTTTCTTTTTCTCGAGGTGTTGACCTAAACAAGCTGAAGATGATTTTACTTTTATTATTAGCTCGTGAACTGGATAAAAATTATAATCCAACGGTCAACTCATTTAAGACTATCAAAAATCTATTTCTAAGATCAGGTTTCCATTCAGGCCGTACTTTCAATGCGTTGATATAATAAAAACAAGCATCGGAAAGATTTTCATTTTGAAAATTTAATTCTGCCAACTGTCTAAATTGTAAAGCAACTTCGAATTTTTTCGATTCATTCATACTGTGGTCTTATGAACATACTAGTCTCACAAATTTTGTTTTGAAAAACAAAGACTCGATATTGGTGCCGGTTTTCTAGAATAAAAACACCATTATTTTCTACGTTAATCGTGATATTCATGAAAACCTTTCAACAAATTAATACAAGAAAACTGAATAAGTATAATGTAGAAAAACTGGTAAAATAAATTAATAATTAATAAATTAAAATAAAATCATAAATGCACATTGAAATTTGAACACTGATACGGCTTCAGCTACAGATAACGATAACAGATAACACTAATATTTTGTTCGTTTCGTCAGGTTTCGGATTACTTCGATATTTTTCGTTCAACTTGGGATATTTTCACGTAATGATGGTGAAATGATAAGACTGGAGAGCAAGTTTGTCTAGCAATTCAGTTTTGGCCAGACAAGAAACAATTCGTAGACAAAAATGAATTCATTCGTAATTAAATGAGTCATGCGTGAAGATTATTTTTTTCCTTATTTTATACTATTGAAAATGGAGGAAGAAACTCATCTCATAAATCATCGTCGCTGATACACTACAGAACTTCGCAATTCCAAACACCCAAACTTTTTAGTAGATGAAAAAAACATTCTAAAATGTTCATTTTGAGAAATTTTTTGTCATGTAATTTTTGTATACAATTAATGTACATTCTCTTTTCGCCTCTATGGCTAAATTAGATAAGATTACATTTTCCTCACCTCTCCACGGATTCATCGAGAAATTTAGCTCGTCGGAATCAAGAGTTGCTAGGTTTTCAGGAGATACCTACGAGATTTTTATAATTTTCATTTTTGAAGCGTTTTTCTGCCATTTTGACCATCATTTCGATGCAAGTAGATAAATTATTAACCATAGTAACAATTTTTACATTAAACAAAAAAATCGCCGTTTTTGAAGTACTGGGGTTCTACACCCATTAGATTGTTTCTCTCGTAAATTAGAATACGCAGTAATTTTACAAAAAACACACTTACATTGTGCTCTAAAACAACTCTTAAATCTGATTCCATAGATACGTAATGTTTGAAAAATTGCCTACATCTTGAAATTGATTTAATAATAATGAATAAAATTTTTAATTTCAGGTGGATTCTTAATGTGACGGAGAAATAAAACGTCTGGTGTTAAGTATTGAAACGATTTTTTTTTCGTATTTTTCGGTTATTTCACATTAACATAATAGACTTTCTAGAAATAAAATTGTGATAATGAAAACAACAACACAAACGCAAACACAAAATCTACACATAAAAATAAGAGAAAAATAAGATAAATTCTATTTTTCCGTAAAAATTACGGTTTGCTTTTCTGTGACTTTTTATCATCATTATAACTCCACCTCATTGAATTCTGTTGCTTCCAATCAACTGTAATTTTTGAAAAAAAAATGTATTAATAGATAAAAGGTCGACTTTATTGATCTTTTTTCTAATAAGGTGAAATAGCAGGTATAATATCGAAAAATATTTAGTAAAACTTAAAAATCATGCTTTCTAAATAAGTTTTATGAAAAAGTATTTATGAGACAAATGTGATCACGATCACATATACTTACTTGATGCTGCAGAATACAAGCGTTATTGTTTCAAATAAATGTCTCACCTGACACTTTAAGTAATCTATACTTAATTAGTATATCGTTGCTTTTTTTTTTTTACATTTTGTTTAGTTTTTGTAAATTGGTTCAACTCCAAGCTTTTAAGTACCGGTAAGTAAAAGTATCACGATATCTATCAATTATTCAGTTTTTGTATTATTCGAATTTCAAATACTTAGCGAAATGGTACTTATGAATATATACTTGCGAAATGGACCTATTCCATTTTCAACTACATAAAAACTATAGCCTAAACTTGAACACTTTTTGTAGGCTGATAATGCATATTAAGCATGATTAGGTATGGTATACTTTGGCGAGTACCAAGATATATCTATTCGGGGCCATAATTGACTACATTCAATAAAACCGATATAAAAATCGTACATTTTACATGAAGAAAACGTGTTCTTTCGCAAGTTTAAAGATCCGCAACTTTTTTTAAATCTTGTTGATAAACATTTAACATACGTTAGGTATTTTACCTTGACATTAAAGTCATAACTACCTTGAAAACCACGAGAAGAACTATTTTCTCGTATTTTTTGTGTTGGTCAACCACGAATAAAAATTATGTAGAATCTGTTCGTGCATAATATAATTACTTACCTACAATGTAATTGGAAAAACATATATTCGAATTTTACGTAACATCTGTAACAGTTGCGTCCGTTTTCTTTGAAGTTGTGTACCAGTATTTGACTCATTCGCCATTTTAGGGAATACATCATCTCACTCGTAATTTTTCAAAGCTCCAGTTCACGGTAGAAGTAATTTACCACTTACCTGAAATCCTTATATTTACATGTATCGGTTGCTAGTTCAACTGAAGTAAGTATAGAATTAAACTTTATTAAAAAGTATGCAGAGTTTATCAAATCTAATGGACGTAATATTGACTGCTTCGATTTCTTCTTCGTGCTAATTTTCTATTTTTAGGAATACCCATCTTCTATTTGAGTACTTATGCGTAAGTGCAGATGGATTTATACGAGAAAATCGTCGGAACATATATGCTACATTTGTATTACTTTATTTTTATTCACACAAAAGAAAATTGTTGAACTACGCCTGTTCACTCTGCTCAAAGCAGATTGGTATACGCGTTAACTACTTGCGAAAAAATTGATTACTTATAAGAAAAAGAAAGTTCATTCGATAATTTATTAAAGAATAGGTACCATGTAAAATTTATCTTCAAGTTAGTTAATGTGTCATGAGCGTAAAACCATAGGGATTTTTGTCATTTAACCTAATTCTTCATTACAAAATGTTTTCTGTTTTAGTTAATGATTCATTACATTAACGGTTCATTTACTACGTACCTCATAAAAAAACAACTACCAACTTAATGCACGCAAATTTGTTTTCTAAAAAAAAACATATGTGATTATGTACTTTTTATCATTCCATGAATTTGCTCAGAAAGTTTGGTTTGCAAATTTTCATGCCACGTTCCAGAAAATTTTCTTAGTCATTGCGGTAAATACCCGTAAGCTATTGTCTGGTTAGAATATAATCTTTTATGTCCATATGGGTAGATTCAATGTGCGCAATATGGTGTTGACGAATCAAAAATTTTGATAAATGGGTTTTCTGTCAATTTACCAATTACTGTCCAACATCAATATTTACATCGTTAATAATCAGTCAAATACGTAAAAACGGTTCATGGAAAAAATTCGATAATTACTGATGTACATGTAGAATACAGCATTTTTTAGGGGGGGGGGGGGGGGGTACTGGGTAGATAGCTGCTAGATACTATATCGACATACCCGATAGTTATATATCGGAACAAAGTTTATTAACAATCAAAATTATAAAGAAGTCATTACCCATTCGTTGTACTGCAGGTATAGATAAGTTAGACATACTTACCTATCTTTACCCTTACAAATGATCATTATAATTTTTATAGTACTTACACGTATATAATTAAGTACTTGTAAACGGGAGATTTGAAACATTTTTACAATATACGTAGGTAGGTACCTTGCTTAATTACTGGTTTGAATTGTTTGCATGTACGAGTTGCCTATTGCGATAAGATTAGAATATTTTTGCCTTCCATAGAATACTTAAAGTGGAAATTCCATTTGGAAATATTTTTCAATTATTTACCTATGTACCTCTAAGTAGCCTAATACTTATTTTTCAAATTTGAAAGTGCTCGCATAATAAGTTGTTGAATAATTAATTTAAAGCTGATTATTTTCTGAACCAACATTTTTTTAAAAGCACGCATATATGTACGTAAATTAATATCCGAAAGAAGCAATAAATTTTATGTACTGTGGGTCAATACATATTATGCGAAACAGGTACATTATTATACATAGGTATCTATCTACGTAAACAAACATTTTGTTTGTAATGATGATTTGACGTAGTCAATCGAAGCCTAAAGCAATTTTCCATTATATCAGAGATACGAAGAATATCGTACTTTCGTGATAAAATTTTCTATCTTCTTGTTATAAACTTGTACGTCACGTATGCGCTAATTTTTCAGAAACAGAGAAGGAACCAGTTGTTTTAATATCAAATGACGTAAACTGAAAAATGTATAGCTAGTAGCTACTCGTACTTACATATGATGAGTTAATTTCAATACTTGATTTTTTTTGCAAAACATTTCATTGTTATTGAAGTTCTTCTGACATGCGAAGTCTTGTAATGTTGTTATTCGACGCGAGTAAAATCTAAATTCATTAAATATATATTCCTATATTCGGACGAATAAACTTTTTCAAAAATTTCAACAAGAAAGATACCCAACCCATCCAGGAGTGCTTGCCTAAATTTGTCTTTATTGGAAGTAATATACGAGAAAAGCGAAACCATAAAAATATTAGCTGTGTTAGTAATCCGAATGTTACAAGTAAAGTGCCATCACTAGAAAAGTTCAGGAAAAAAAAAACCGTCGCAAATTTCCTAGCATAAATTTTCCAAAAGTAATTACCATTTTCCTTTTGAACGCTCTAATTAGAATGACGAATGAATACGAAAGAACAACGCAACGGGAAAACCTTTCTTTTTGTCAATAAGTATTACGTCGTCGGAGGTCTGAAATAATGTACGTGACACCAAATAAACGTTCGCGATATGATAATTACTTTCTAGAAAACATTTTAAAAAAAAACCGCAATATTTTCACCTAAATTTAGAAAACCAAGTATTTGAGATACATATTTACTGTATGTGAAATACGACTTGATTCATGCTATAAAAAATTCAAATATGAGGGTTTGTAAGTACATATGTACCGGCTGTCCAAGTAATTTCAAACTCCTTCCTTTGAAAATTGTAATTTTTTGTTATAGAATATGTGAATTGGTACCACGTTAAATGGTGTACACAAATAAAATAAATCAATAACAAACATCTATTATGATAACATTAGCAATCCAGATTTTTTTTGTAGGAAAAAATTCTCAATTTCGAAGGTAGGGAGGAGTCTAAAATTACTTGGACACCCGGTATACTGTATTTTGGTGGCGATCGACGATAAATAGAGTATCATTAAATGCTGTAATGTAAAATATCGTACACATTTTTTATCTTCGGTATCTACGTGGCAATCGTTAATATTTTATTTAATTACTATAATCGTTAAGACGATGCGTACGTGCTCGCGATCACACGATTTTGGAAATAATCGTTTAGCGACATTGTACTTTTACGCTGCGATAGGTGGAATATTAACTTCTTTAATATTTGATTGGCTTCGTTTGCATTTTTGTGAAAAATGGATTTTCCATAAACTTGAACATCGCGATGGTAATTACCATTCTCAATGCAATAACGTATCATAATACCGCTACAAGAGTTTGGCATTCAGTGAAAGGTATAATTTAGGATTGAATTCGAGATAATATATGTGAAACCTGTCTAGATATTATACATGACTAGAATCGTGTACTTAGACTTCAACTACCATAGGTAATCGAACTAGATATCGGGATGGATTAAATTCTCATCGTCGTTCAAAAAAAGAGTTTTGATACATCTCTCATCATCATCTCTGATTTGCAATTTTATGATGTAGTACTTATCAATTTCTTACTATAAATATGATCCCTTCGAAATGTGAGTAATACGTGTGTGCGCAAATTGAGTTGAATGTTTATATTTGCCGACGTGTGCTTAGTTCAATATCAGTATAAACTAATCGTCATCGATTTATTCAATACGTCGGAATTCCCCCCTAGTAAATTATACTTACTTAAACAATACTTTGTTATCTTTGAAACCATAACAATATGTGCGAATGAATACGGTATAGGTATAATATATATTTTACTTTTTATACCTTCGACTTAATTTCTTTAATCCGAATCAAATAATACTTCTTTCCTGAACATGATTAGACGTTGAGACAGCTCAGGTACCTATATCTTAGCATTTCCGTTTTGCAAATTTGCTGAATTTAAGAAAGTTGTTGCCCTTGATCGTGGCCAGTAACATTGCGGATATAGGCTACACGCAAGCAACCATATAATATAGTTAAAGTCTTAGGTATCTACATTCATGCTAAAACTAAACGTAGGTATAGCTATATCAACGTAGGTACTTTTTTTCAAACACAGCTTGATCGATAAAAATTACAAAACCACAAACTACTCATTAAGAAAAGTTTTACCAAATTCTCAGTACATAAAACTTCGGTTTTACCGCATAAGAATTCGAAATGATCACGTGGATGGGAGAATTAAATGATACATTACAGTTAGTTTTTGGTACTTCCATATCGGAAATAAAAACTGTCAAATAGAAACCATGTCTGAGATATAATTGACGATATGACTTTCTCTCAGGGTTATGTTGTGTATGATCCGTGACCTACTCTACGCGGGGAAAAACATTATAGGAAGGTATTATGTTTTATAATACCATTATTATAAGGTGACAGTTTATGCTACAATTGTTACACGTGTATTTCGAGCATTATACTTAACATGTAACATACATTACATACTTATATCATCTTAGGACTTTGCTGATTATCGTGTTTATTACTCCCTGCGTAACTAAATACATATGATTAATAATGATGATGAATTTATATCGGAAGATGTGTTATTGATAACACATATCACAGGGTAGGTATAATCAAATTTCTCATTTGGGGAATACCGTGCGTTAGAATCGGTTTTATTTATCATTTTTCCTTGATTTTTTTGATATCGGTTTCCCTTGATAACGTATTTATAAAATATTACCTCAAAAATTATAGTTTTTCAAGGACAATATACGTACGACAATATGTAAATCATAGATGAAAAAATTGATAAAAATTGTTAATTCTTTGGATTTTATTACGGGATTTTAATAATCGTTAAAATGCTGTATTATTGAAAATTCGAGTTATCATAAGTACATATAAACCACTAGTGATTAATTGAACCCTTTTTGCAGCATGTATTAGTCATTCAAAGTCACGAGTTTATTTTTGTACGTTATCATGTCTTCGAATCGTGGATCCAATATTGATTTCATAGTACTGTTTTTTGAATTTTTCCGGATCGTTTCGTTCCCACTTGTTCTCAACCTTTTGGTTTGATTTTTATATTGTTCTACAAGTTTATCTTCTTTCTCAAGTAAAGGAAGTTTCATTCCCATGGCTTCTATCTTTTTGAAATCGTTTTATTCTCTCAGTTTCTTTCTATTCTTTATGTTCTACTCTCAAGCCTTGCATAGAACAGTACGAGTTGCATGTGCAAGAATGAAGGGATATTATAATTTAAAATTTCAGGCGTTCTTTCAAAAAACAGCCATAGTCTATCAGACATAATTTTACAAAATGTACACAAACGTCAGCGGATACTATTCCCTTTATGTAAAATTGTGTTCAATGGACTATGGTTGTTTTTTAAAAGAACGCCTCATTTATTGTTTTGGAAGAGAAATATACCCTAAGGCTCTAAGTTGTTATTATGATAATAAAGGGGTTATTATTTTCGACCCCTCGAGAGTGAATTTTAATTGTTTAATTTTTATTAATATGAAAAACTATCACATCAAGTAAATATTAAAAAATTTGTTATAAAACAATTACATATATATTATCGAAACAGATGAAATGAGATAAACTTACTTATGTTTTTTTATTCTTTTATATGTAACTTCGAATTTAGTTTTTTGTTTAATTTTTATCAAATTTTGGAGCTAGGGAAATTTTAATTTTCAAGATGAGTACGAGTGGAAAAGGTTCTTAGAACACGAAGTTCATTAATGAGTTCTATCAGTTTAGCATCTGACTAGCTATTTTTCTACGACGTGATTACAGCAGCTATGAAACTGAAGACGCGTTGTAATTTACATGATGAATAATTAAGTAAATCAATTCATCGGAATTACTGCCAGACTGTCATTACACAATAATGTATTGTGCTGAAAACATATACTGTGCATAAAATGTTGTTGATTGAACGATTGAGCTACACATATGTATTATATGTACATACTTATTCTATATATTACATATTAAATGTTAATTTTTCATTTAACAAACTATAACACCTGTAGTACGAGTTGCTTTTTTAATGCCGCCAAGCGAAGGGGGTTTCCCGGTTAACGTTTTGGGTTCAATTATTCCTCTAATCCCATGAAAGACGCACGCATTCATTCGGCCAGCGCCAATAAACATACGGGTTTTTCCTCCAAGTGTGTTACGGAGTGACACAGCGATCAGGGTAGTAAAACCGTCCCCCCCTCAGCGTCGCTGTATCTATTACCATCACCTTCGTCTTACCTGATGCGGAGCTCGCTGGTTATTGGTGTTCATTATTCTCACGTTCGAGTTTTGACTTGCTCTTGTTTTAAAAAAATTATCTAGTTGTAAATTTTTATTTTCGAAATAATGCCATTCGATAACCAACCTAATCAAAGTAAGTCAGTTCTTTATTGTTTACTTGCGTGCATTAGTTATACTTCGTTTCAATTTCGTGTTTATAATAATTAAATTTTGAATTTTAATAATAATGATGGAATGTTAAAGATGATATTTGTAATCGTACATGAATTTTATAAATTTTGTTTCGTGAATTGAAATTGATTTCAAACAAATACATATATGAAGTGGAATCGTACACTTATCTCGAGTGAAATTGTGTTAAATAGTGTATCATTTTTTTTTGACGATTGCGAAATTTTTTTTGTATTTTACGTTTAATTTTCCAAGTGCTTCAAAACGATTTTTAATAGTTAATTAATCACCAATACTTGGACAGATTGTCTCGACTACACATAAGTGCATAATGCATACTGTCTGAAGAGTTGATCGAATTAAATTTGTAAGATTTCATGCAATTTACTGTTTCACGGGCATAGTTTGTGGGTTTAGTGATCATTTTACCATACAAATTCATCTCTTTATATTCATAAACACTCATAAATGATTACTATATGAAACATGTTTACATATTATAAGTACCTAATACCAACTCAATCTTGATTTCCAATTTATGGAGGATATCGAGTTTTTATGTAAATAATTTGTCGCATCTTATACCAGGGAACAACTTTGGTTCTTTCCATTGAATTTAAAACACGTACTTAGGTACCTACCTAATCACTTACTGTATACTGGACTGCATAAATAAAGCAAAGATTATTTTACTGTTTTTTGAAAACTATCAGGTTCAAAAAATTATGTAAATTACTCAAATATCTCCAAAAATGTAGCTTTTGATGATTAAAAACAGCATTTTTCCAGAAATTTTCGCCCTCGCTCTGCTTGGGTATATGTGTTTTTACCAAGCACATTGAATTTGAGTATTTTTGAGCATAGAAAATTTGAATACAGCTTCAAGTTGGTCTATTAAAATAGTGATACAATATTAAAACCCCTCCTTGGGAACAATCCAGCGCATGTGCCTGACTAGACTAATTATTATCGGCACGGGTTTTACCTTATTGCATGGTTAAATGATGATCTGAAAAATACTCGAAATACATAGATTGACTGATGCTTTAGTTTTCTTGTATAGAAATCGATAATAGTTTAGTACTCATCAAAAAAAAAAAAACATGAATCATTTTTTACATTACGTACATTCCATGAACGTACTGTATATACTTACATGTAGTGTGTAGATGTGCATTTCATGTGTGTATTTCAATCAGCGCATAAAATTAGTTCAAATGGTCAAAAAGCGTTCTACAAACTTTGCAATTGACGCCAATATTTCAAGTTCATTAGCTATCACGATTAGATCGTTTCTTTTCCTTTTTTTTTTTTTTTTTTTTTGAAGATGATTATATTGCGGTATTGTGTAAGCAGTCTAAAGCACTAAACGGTGATTGGCCTTGGTTTTAACAGATAGGCATAGTGCAAAAACCTATAAACATGAAGCGTAAATTCACTCGAACTTGAATCTTTGGATAGTTAACTAAATCGCAATGGTCTATCCGAATCAATAGATCAATTAATTAAATTGTTAGAACATTATGATGAAATGTTTAAATTACTTCGCAGATTTGTGGTTGAAAGCTTGATTTCCTTCTTTAGCTTACGCATTTTGTCAGATGTTGAATAAATCACTCAGATGTCAACCCTAGAAAATGACTTGATAAATCAATAAAGGTGTTAATTAATGAAAGGTTGAATCTATTTCAATGCTCTTACGATTCTCTGATCTTAGCAGGGCTACGCCTACGTTGTAAACATGCGGAAGTAAGCACGTGAGAATATCCGCACATAGGCTACGTGACTCGAGACTTTCAAATCAGAGACAGTAAATTATTGCATTCCGTTCGAATGATGCGGCGGTTCTAGTAGTAATAAAACTGCTCAATGATCTCACGATAAAAAATTTAGTATTAAGTGGATGAGGTAGATGAATTTGAAATATTCTTGCGTAGAAATTCTCGCAAAATTACGCGACTCAGATATGTAGACTTGTTCCACCAACTTGTTTGCTACTATTTACGCTATTTGAAGGTTATTTTTTATCGAGCAGTGTTGCCGCCAAATTTCTCATTCAGAGGGAAGTTTTTTGTAGTTTTTATTTAGTTTGAAATGTCTGTACGTAGTTTTGAAATTAATTGTACTTCTACAATATTTTTTTTAATTAATCAATTAGTAAAGAAACAATAAAATTTTTACTAAAAATTCTCGTATGGCATATGATAACGGTTATTTATTTTGAATGCGAATCGATTTAGCTAAGTGGGCGTTTTCTTATTGGCTGAACCTAGGTGTAGTATGTACTACGTAATGATGGTGAATTGCGACGGGAAATCCCAGAGGCCATAGCAAATCGTTTGCGTCGATGATTTTCTCTTACATGTACATCGTTTCAAATTTTATTCTCAGTCGTTGTTCCGTATCGTTTCGCGATATATTTAATATTTTATATTAGTTTTGCAATCGTTTAAGTTTTTTTTTCACATCATGAGTTATCGGGACGATAAAAATAGTTACAAAACGTATTCGAAATTTTCAGATGTTTCATCTAGTCATAGTACCAATTCGCGAGGTGATATGAATGATCCCAAATGTCCTGAGGAGAAAAACTATACCGACGAATATTATGACAGTGGAGTAATATCAGAAACCTGCGAAATATTTTATTCAGAAAGTGATATCAAAAATGAACCTGTGGTAAGCGAAGACAACATATCTGGTCCAGATTCCATAGGTGATAAGGGAACAAAGGAAGACTCGTATACGGATTCTGCTATTGATATGAAAACGAGATCAGATATGAATTTGGATAGTGGATTCATTTCTGAAGCAAATATTCACTGTTCTTCGAAAAGTATATCGTTTGAATGCGAAAAAGAAATTCCTAAAAAGGATACCGAACTGCAACGTACCATTTCATGGGAAAAGTTATATGCTCAAGATGACGATGGAAATACGTAAGTTGATTGAAATGTTTAATTTTAAAGGCATTTGGATGGGTTACAATACAATTTATATTTCTTTTAGGTCCTTACATTATGCTATAAAGTGGGGAAATGAAACTGTCATAAAGTATATCGTATTCAATACACCCTCCTCAGAATTATTGGATATTCAAAATAATAACGCTGAAGTATGACACTTTTTAATTTATCAAGTACATCGGTTGTTTTTTTTTTTTTAATAATCAGTGGCACTAATTTGTTGATTTTATTTTGCAGACGTGTTTGCACTTATCAGCATTGACAAATCAACCAAGGATCACTCGATTTTTATTACTTGCGGGTGCGAAACCAAACATTGAAGACAGAAACGGAAACACAGCTTTACATGTAGCGTGTAAAATGAATAATTTAAAATGCGTTGAAGCCCTTTGCGATCGTATCACTGGTTTTGATAAAAATTATTATCGTTTCAAATATATTGCCGAACCAATACCAGCGGAGGATTACATAAATGAGATAAATTATGACGGTAAGTTTACCACTTGACAGTAAATTTAATATCAATTGCGTTGGAGCCATTGTATAGCTATAACTATAATTTTATCTTTTTAAACTTATCAAAATCTTTACTTTTCCAGGTTTATCCTGCCTTCACATTGCAACGAATAATAAAGAATTATTTATTCTCAGTAAGCTGATGTTAGCCGGAGCCAACATTAATGCAAAGGTATACTTTATGTTGTTCAACATATCAATGTAAATCGGTTTGACTTGTAAAAGTATCAATCATGTAATACGTATTGTATTATGTTTTAGGAACTCAAAGGTGGTCAAACTGTACTACACGTAGCCGTAGTCGCTGGCTCTGTTGATTTGGTAAAATGTATTCTTCAGCACCCTTATATAAACATAGAGCAAACGGATTATTCTCGTTATACTGCTTACCAACTGTCTTGGAGCCATCCAGAAATTTCCGAAATTCTGCTAGAGAAACAAGCCATTAATTTAGATTTTGTCGAATACATACTTGAAGACGAATCCTCTGATGAAAGTGATTCTGATGAAGAATACTCTCACACATCTAATGGTGAGTATTGATTAGCGAATCTTGTTTCTATTGTTTATGGTTTTTTTTTACGGAATATTGATGAAACAATCTTTGTTGTACAGATTCCTCGTTGAATAATTTCATTAATGTGAGAAGCGAAGTAGTCGTTTGAACTTCTCTTGTATAAAACATCGACTAGCGTCCATCAAAACGTAACATGATTGACGGTTATAAAAGAAGTCAAATGACAGCATTTATACTAGAAACATTTATTTTTAGTTTTCTTTTTAAATCTTACAGATAACATACTCTCATGTTTAGTAAATTTTTTACCCTTTTTAACCGATTTTTTTTAGCGATGTATATGTATTTTAATGTTTTAGTGTGAATTTAATTTTCTATTAATTTCAACCGCAAATATTTAGTCGAATGTGTTGAATTTTCTAATGTTCGTGTGATTTTAAAGTTTTTCATTCAATTAGGCTTACGCCGTTTTATCCATTGATTCTATGTGTAATATTTGTGTAATATATTGTGTGTAATTGTATTTGTGTAAATCTTTTTTGTAATATACGAATTCATTGAGTATTCCTACGCAAATTTAAATAGTAATTTGTGAATTTATTGAATATATGTTTTAAACGTTTTTGATTTGTTCATAGCAATTTTAACACATGTTTGTATGAAAGGTACATGACATCACTGTAAACGTGATTTTTAAATTTGCATTGTGAGCCTGCGTTAGAACGGATGTTATTTATATCGTTAATACACCATAAAAGACGCGAACTTTTTCAAATTTGCGATTTACAAAATAGATTAAATTGAAATTAGTAATCTCTGCTTCTGAAAACTGTCAAAAATTAAAATTATATTGTACTACAAATCTATACGCATTTCAATGAGCAATTTCATGCACCATAAAGAAGGCAATAGATTTCATTACATTACTCATTAGAGGACATACTGCGCGTACCACTCAAGGTTTGGACGTATATGATATGCTCTGAATGTGCCACAGTCTGTCTGCAAGTAAAAAATTTAAAAAAATGTAATAAATCTCAGGTTCAGATAATTAGAATTTTTTTGGATGTTATAGGATTTTTAGCAATCTGGTTGGTTTACATAAGTTTATAGCATAAATTTACAAATATTAGTTATTAACCAATGGGATTTTTTTTATTAAGGAGCATGACTGCTCGACGATAGAGTTTGAAGTTTGAACAGAGCTTGCCATTGAGAGGCAAGTAGGTGTAATTTTTGGACTTTCAAAAAATGAATGACAGTTATATGGAGTAGCGATATTTTATATTTTTGAAACACATTATTGTTTGCAAATAACAAGACAATAACGTCATTTCCCTCGCTTTGCGCGTGAAATGAACCTCAAAACTTGTTAGAAATTACTTTATCTTCTTTTGCTGAATTTAAGTGATGTACTATTATAGTATTATTTATTTATTATTATTAAATTCAGTAGTCGTATCGTACACATTTATAAAAATGCAAACAAGCGCTCTCATTGGCAGGCTCTATTCAGACTCTATCGTCGAGCACTGTCGCGCGTTTTTTTTCTTCAGTACGTAGTTTGTAGCGTGATAAGAATGCCTGCTAATGCTGAAGGAAGTACAATAAAGTACGAGTGTGAAAGTTCGATAAAGTTTGTTTTTCTTCATTTATTTCGTAGAAATGAGTTCGAACATGCTTTGTTCTCAAGCTATCGAACTTATCAAAGAATTGGATCGATCCAGCGAAGACGTTTTGCCACCATTCAATGTAAATCATTCAATACTTTTCCTGGTTTGTCACTTATGATACTACCGTTAATTGTTCCGTGAATTTTTCATTTCAGACTGATGGAGTACGACTGGTTTTGAATGAAATGAGAAGCTTATATGATGAAAATGTCGACACTGTGTTCGTATTCAAAGTAGTTTTTCCAATTAAACTTCAAAGTTCAACATTACACAATGCTTATCAATTGTAATGTTGTGTTACAGAAATTCAACTCGAGATCATATCGAAGATGCTATGTTTGCTTTGAAGATTCGGCATAAAGCCTTAAAAAGGAATAAACGATGTTTATTAGCTTATCTGTTAGTATACTTATGATGGTGTAAATTTAGCTGAGATGTGATACGAGCGACGTGTGTCTACAATGGTTAATTTCAGATGGAACAGAATCGAAAGAATCAAAGAAATGCGTTGGCAAATAGGAAGTATTTTACCACCTGAAATTAAATTTAGTCTTTCACCTACAGAGGTAAGTTTTGCTGACAGAGTATTCTTTAATTGATACTGATTTATCTAGGTTTGAAGTGTTATCATATTTTTCAGGAACAATGGTTCAGCAATTATTGTAAGTCATTAGCGTCGTATATGAGAAGTATAGGTCCTGATGGGGGATTGAATTTATTGCAAGATTTAAAACCTCCGAAATCCTTGTACATCGAAGTTAGTAATCAACAAATATTTTTTAAATATATAAATATGAAAGTTTCAGTTTTAATTATCCTATTGTTACTTATTGTAGGTTCGTAGTTTAGTTGATATCGGTGAAATCGAATTAGATGACGGAGAAGTTATTATATTGAAAAAAGATGCTCAATACATGCTACTTAGATCTCAATGTGAATCATTAATACATCAAGGAATTTTACAACACGTTCATGACGCGTAAAAATTTTTATTTTCTCATAATTTCGAAGTATTTTAGTAAGTACGTTAATCGAATTTTATCGTTTTTTATGTATATTTCATTTCGAGTTACCGATGTAACATATTATTCTATTAAATCTCGAAGTAATTTTACCATTTAATGGGTTAAAATTGAGGAAAACACAACATAGCATTTATTATAAAAAAAAAAGAACAACAACATCAACAACGAACTGTTAAACAAATATAAAAATATTCAAATATGATATTCGCGCGTATTTTTTTTATTCAAAAAGTAAACGTAATGGAATATTTCGGCAAACGTTTGTCTAAATTGTTTGCTCATTGTACAATATAAAATGAAATTTATCGCTCCATTGAGTAAAGCCAATATATCCATTATTTCGCCGAACAAATGATAACAATTTTTAAAAAAACATCTTCCCAAAATTCCACTCAATAAACCGAGTATGCACTGGGGAAATTCGGTTAAAAGGAACAAAAATAAGATAGCTATTAGCATATGACTGCTTCGATCTGCACGACGTCGTATTCTCCTCAACTTGGCGTTTTTTTTACTATTTAAATTTGTCGTGAAATTCTGCAGTTTTTCTTTTCTTTGGGTTGTACCGTGCAGAGCTTTTATCAAAGCGAGACTTATTATTGCTAATATAATACAAGGTAGTAATTTAATGACCACAGCGTAAAGCCACAGGTTTCCTATGTATAATAATTCGTTATGAGCTTTCGCTAAATCGCTTAAATCTAACACGTACAATTCGTGGAATTCTCCTTTCTCGAACAGGACGGCTGATTGAATTCCAAACATAAAATAAGAAGGTATACATATCACAATTGGTACCAGCATAGCTACTTTTACAGCTGAAGCGCATGTTTTCTTTGTCCACAATGTACTGCATTTTTCAGGATACCTTTCGTATACACAAACAAAAACAAAAAGAAGTTATATTAGTAAGCTATGCCAGTGTGACTATTTTTGGATAACAAATAATACTTCAACAAATAACGTTTTTTTGCAAAACGTTTTATTTTTTTCTATTTAAATGTGCTTAAGAGCCATTTATCTGAGTATGCAAAACTTTATCCAAATCTAAACATTTCCCATATATATATGCAAGTTTATCGATTCTTATACTGGAACAAAAAAATTGTACGTATAAATAATTTGGTAAGTTTTAAATATATGGTGAAACTTGAAAACATTAGGGCGGGTTTTCCCTTGGAACTTAATTATTTAGAGCACGTTGAGCGGAAATTTTGTCCGGATGACAAGGCAAAAACGAAGACTGTGTCGAGTCGGACGATTTTCAAAAATTAAAAAACAAATTCGTTTTTTTTTTGTTTCTTTTTATTCGGAGTTTGAATAATTTTTTCTTATTAAACCGGCGTATGTTGTAAACTTATCATCCGAAGTAAAATTAGAAAGAAAAAACTTTTCAAATTAACAAACCAAAAAAGTTATATCTAGTAGAAGTTGAACTTGGCTTTAAAAATTATTTTTAGAAATGTCATATAACGAAGAAAAAAAAGCTAGTTGGGTTATGTGTGAAAATATTCGAAGAATAGGTTTTTCACAAGTTGAATTATTCTTTAAAGCTAATGGAATTTTAAAATTTTCGTATACAAAGTCTTTTATGATTTTTTTTTTTTTAGAAAATCAACGTGCATCGTATAAAAAGTGTACGAAATATTTACCTCGTCGTGTTTAGCCTCCAAAATGCTAACGTCAGCGTTAAACAAATCGACATTGTATGCAGTACTTGTGACAGATGTGTATGAATGAGTATGAAAATTGCACCTCCGTACGAAAATCGTTCTATTTTCGAATTTGAATCTATATACATATATAATGAGAAGGGTATATACTCGATCATTAATAACATATCGGTAATGGCGAGCCAAGTCAATATGTAAGCAAATGGAGCAGTTTTCATTTGTTTTCTAGTCAAAACGGCGATATTGCAGGAATTCGCCAAGGTACCGAATATGCATACGAATAAACTCACGTAACCGTGTACGTTTCTGTATTCTGTAGCTATATTTCTCATTGTGCCGTTGCAATAGCACACGTTGTTTGAATCGCTTGAACTTTTTGTATTCGATGTTTTCATCGAAGATGTTAGGTTTATTATGAATTGAACATCTTGATAGGTTAAATTGAATTGCTGTAACCATTGGCAATCGTTCGTACAAAGTGTTCCGTTATTACTGACAGCAATGATACTTTGGTATACTTCGTTCATCGCTGTTGTTTCATTCGCGTCTTGTTTTGATCTGCATCTGTATAAAATGAAATGATATCAAAACAAATCTCATACGTTATTATAGAATTATATTAGATTATATAATAATGTATATCGTGCGTTGATCTTCAAGGTGTAATATTACGTATCTTTTGAACTTCATTGTAAAGATAAAATCGTCGTTGTTTAGACAGTGAATAGAAAACGATTTTCTGGCTTCTATACTTCGTTTGTGGATAATTTTTAAATGAAATAAATGATGCATTCTCTTCGAATGAAATAAATCGAATAGATTTCAAGTTAACGTGTAAGTATTTTAAATTTATTAGAGATGTGAAATTGTGAACTTTAATAATAAAACATTCACTAACGTAGAAGACTTTCGGAATGAACAGTTCAAGTAAACCACGAAGTTTATTTTGAAGTGATCGTAAATTTCAGTTTTACTATGTAAGTTATTTGCGGGTATTATAATGTGCTGTGATATTTCAAAAAGATATACCCTAGTTGGTTCATTTACATTCACTCGTATTGTTCCAAAATGGTGCCAATTATGTATGATCTTAGTGTTTAGGAAAAAAAATACCATAAACGTACTTGTACATATACGAACGAAATTTAGACAACAAAACGTGACCAGTCGTCTACTTAACGCAGATATATGAAATTTTCCCGAAATTCTCTGTAATGAGGAATATGATTCATAGGTAATTTTTTCTTATTAAAAAATTTCACACAGCTCAATATTCCTACGCTGTAAAAAATATAATTTTCTTATCAAGTATAAGAAGAACACGTAAGATAGTCAGTTGCCTTTGACTAATTTAATATATTTCAAGGTATAGTTATTAGGTACTTTTGTACCTTTGAACAATACAAATTAAGTATAACGATATTTTATAACGCTTTGTGCTTGAAATTCTTTCATAATCGAAACTTTTCCTTTTGAATGAATTTTCACTTTTCTTATTCATCGTATTTATCACACTAGGCAACGTATTGTGTATCTATAGGTAAGGTACAAGTGATGAAGTTGACAATTTATAAAGTTGATCACACTGTTCTTTATTTTTAACGCGACGTTTGCCGAGCAGATTTCGCTCTTTAGCTTCTCTTAATTTGCTAACAAACATAATTATGCATTCGTATTTCAAATGTAAATTCTACGCGCGTATCAAGTTTCATCTCGTATTTCGTAATTTTATTCAATCAACATTTTATTTCTTCGTTTGATCGTGTGATCATCATTATCATCATTTCGTAATGTAATACAAAATTAAACTCGATTTGTAGAATTTTCTGAACTGTATAAATAGTATGAAAGTACCTCGTCGTAATTTAATTAAACGCCCTAAAGTACCGCAAAGATTAAACCATAAGTATTAAAATTTTATGCTCGTTCGAAATTAAAGTTACAAAGGTGGTAAAAGTTACGAATTTCGGTTAAAGAACGCAGAAAAAATAATTTCGTAATCAAATAGATTATACAAGTCTGCTTAATAAACTGCGTAAACGTATCTATAATGAAAGTCGAAACTTTTATACTACACTAATACCTTATACAGTGAAACAATAAATGTTTAATGAGAAAAATGGGAGTTTTTTGTTTGAAACTTTACACAGTCGAAAAGCCATTAGCTGGATAGATCACATTTAAAAATATATATTCGAAACGAGTATAGCTAGCTGCTATAGATACGCATAGAGGTTTATTTGATTTGAAAAAAATATTAAAATACTTTAAGCAATTATTCAAGTATAATCGCCAAAAGTATTTAATATCGCCAATTATATTTGAAAAAAGACCCATTTAATGTTTTCCCCAAATAACATTGAAATACAATGAACAGGACTGTAAAAAGGAAATAAAAATAGCTATATCGTTTTAAGTAATCACTCTTCGAATTTTCTGTAATTTTAATCAACCCAGTCTTTCTCAAATTTTAAAAACCGTCACATACTTTTCTATACCAACATATTTATATGATAGAGCTGTTTTCGTTCAACAGTCGTCAGTTGAAAATTTTCAAATTCTTACAGTACCTATTCAGAATGAATTGCAATGTATGAGAGTAAAAAATTGAAAAAGTTTTTCATTCCGTAGGGAACCCTGCTTCTTATTTTTTATTTTCAAAAAATACTTACTTTTTGGAAAAAAATAGAAAAGTACAAAAAAAAGGACAAGCCTCCTAAGAATTTTCTCAACGGCTTAAATTAGCCTAAAACGTGATCTGTTATCTGAGTATTTTTTTAAAGCAAAATTAGGTGTACCTAAGTGGAAAAAAAAGGAAGCCGCTGAATTCCATAAAATAGGTATCGAAAACTGAAGTTGTTTGGATGCTGTTCTCGTCGAGATTGTAAATATTTTTGCGAGGGAAGTATTTTATGCTTTTTCAATATGTATCATTTTAACGCTGACAGTTTGGTTTACCCATATCGAAAACTTTGATAAGGTTTTTATTATAATACAATGCATATCTGTTTACTGCTGCTTACATTCATTGAAAAAAAAAAAAAAACCTAAATCATCGATTGTAAACTACACAAGCTTTATGCTTACAAAACTACGTTTGAAAACAGAACCGAAGTTTCGTTCGTATGTTTTTATAAACGTATGTATAAATTTACTTATCCAACAATGACTTCATAGTTCATATTAAATAGGAAATTTTGCACGAGTTGTAAATTATATACAAAACAAACTTGTTACTCAACCTTTGACAAATAATTTAAAAAGGTTTCACGAAATTTAAAAATATTTATACTTTTTCTGCTAGGGTTTTTCTTCGTAAATATTTCCAACTTTTAAAACAAAATATTAAATTCCCAGCTGAATCAAAATTCTCCTTTATGTTTCTCTTTGTATGGAATCAACCCACATTTCATTTTTAAGTATGTTTTTTTTAATAACGTATTTATTTTTTTCAAATCACTGAAATGAATTTTATCAATATTTATTCGCTTGTAGTCATCTTTTATTACATTTCTAGAAACAACAGTCTATTCCCATGTTACTCTGTTACGATATTTTTTGATATACGAATCTCACTCGTTGTTGAAAAATTCATACATACATAAATCGCGTTAGATGTGTATTTTTGATCTTGGAAAATATGAAAAGAATAAGATAATACAGAAGACGGTGTATTAAATTGAAGGAATGTCATTTCTAATTTCACATTAAACTTTTGATGTAGACTTATAAGAGCATACAAATTTTGAAATTGCCACATTTCGTAGATTTTTTTTCTTAAAAATTGTGTATAATGTCATCTCACGTGTCATTTATATTTTCAAATTTCAATACGCAGAATCATAATTATGAGTACACCGGGTGTGAAAGGAAAAAGCATACGATACATAATTCATTATTGTAAATTTTGTTGAGAATACTTTAATAATGCGCGACATCTGATGGCACCTTTTGTATTTCGCAATCACGAATGATCAACGTGAAGGAAAAAACTGAACAATTTAAGTAAATCCACGTTTGTAATCTTCAGTGTATAATTTTAAAGTCGGGTCACGAGTAGCAAATGTTGTCAGTCACGTAACCAGTACCTACATTTTTCAATTTTCAGCCATCCGCTTTAAATAGTATGTTGACTCGACGTTTAAAGTAACCCAAAAAGTGAACAATTCGTGTACTATTCCGCGTCCAAACTGTAAAGATTATATTGATACTTCTATCCATATGTTTTTTCAAGCGTAAACCGCATTTATTATCTGTTGAAGAAAAAACTAATATCATTTTGTCTTCGGTATGAATTTCATAACTGGACTAGACCTACCGTTGAAGTCTATACGTCTATCGAGCTTTATGGGCGTATTCCACACTTTTTTTTAGACAATACCTCCGTATTATTTTCATCTGTTTTCTTTTTAGAATTTTACAAACCTGCAAAAGACAGATTAAACCTTACTGAAGTTCTAATAGGCTAAAAAAAATTAGTAAATTTCAAGCTACGAGCAAGTTCTTAGTTTAAATCCTTATATGTTTTTCTGTCTTCAAACATTTGGGTAGTTGACACTGGATTTAAAATGTATTGGGATCAGCTATAAGTGATAATGACTAATGAATACCTACGTATCATATATGTACATTGTTTGGAGATTCTGTGTTGATAATTTGAACGAGTCTGTACCACATTGATTTAACTCATGAAAGTTCGTATCAATGATCGAGTTGTCGTAGCCTATTATCTTTAAAACGAATAAAAAATACTCACTGAATAGAATATAGAAGTGTGTTTTAAGACTGAAACAGAACTTCTATTTGGAAAAATCACTTTTACTTCAACTGGTACATATGTATTTGTTCAACATATGAAAGTTTCCATTGGTTTCAATCATGATTTCGACGCGTTTTTTCGAAGATGACTCGTTATATGTTCCTTATCACTCAAAGAGAAATGAGTAAACAGTTTTAAAATACTGGTTTGTGATTGGTTTATCGAACTAGTTTATCATCCTCACTTTACATAACGTAGTCTCTTATATAGTTTTTATTTGAAATAGTTGAAGAAAATGTCCAAATTATCTATAAATTTATTCTGCTTTGAAAAGTTGCAACTTATACGAATGAAGAATAAACTAAAAGTTATAAAATTAAATTAAAAATGGGCATACAAGTTTGAAATTTGAGAGTTCGGAGGAGAGTTGAAAAAATACAACTTTTAAAATACACATTTTTGATTGGTTGAAATCCCAACTTCAAATTTCAAATCATAACATTTCCTAACATTTTTTAGAAGATTTTATCATTATTTTGTAAGATTGTAATTTTTCGTTACTTCGTTTATTCTTCATCGATTATCGCATGAGCATTTTGTTAAGTAAAATAGTTTTTCAGAAACATGATCTGCTGTCCAGTCTTTGTATCGATTCAAACATGAAAATATTAATTTTTGAATTTACTATTACGAGTATTTTCAGATCGTTACAAACATTCAATCATGAACAGCAACTTATTTGGAAAATTTTGTTCGCATTTTCCGGTTTTTGTACATAAACAATTACATGAACATTTCATTCCATTCGATATTTAATTAAATGAAACAAATTAAGTACTGGGCTCCATTATATTTGATGTATCTTACAACCTACAATAGCCTGAACTCCAACTTAGAAAATACTTATTCGAATCCCAAACACGACTCATTCCTACTAATAAAGGCGAACTACTAAAGGCATAAGTTGTGGGTAAATACATTGGTCGCTTAACTTTCTTTAATCTCTTGATAACAGTAGTGAAGCCGGCAATAAAAAATGATTGTCTTATCAAAGTAATAATGGACATACTTCACAAGCATAAATAGACTACAATGACCGTTATATTTTCGCCGAGAGTCGTTTTCCACTTTTTTTTTTAATATACATCTATTTAGTATTTACAATAGGAAGTTTTCAACAAAATATCAAATTGATTGTTGTAAAAAGCTTTATATAAAATTTATTCGAGCGACGTTTTATGTAAGTTTCTAGCTTAAACTTGAAATTTTTTCAAAGTTTTAACCCGTCGTTTTTTTTTTTGAAATTATGTTTTAACGAGAAATTAAACGCCTGCTTCGGCGTTGTTCCCTAATTGGACCGTCTTTACGAGATTTATTACCTTTCGATTATTCAGAAGTTGGCGAATTCGCCAAGTTCTAATTCAAGTTGAATAATTACTTTTTCAATAAACTGAGATATTAACTTTATTGAAAGGTGTTTTCTGCATAGCCAATCAATAATAACAAACCTACCATCTGACAACCAGATTTAATGTGAAAATCTATTTTTGAGTTGAGTTGCGTTTTTTTTTTTTTTTGGCACAGAGTATAACTTACACTGGTACAGAAAAATTTACACGAGTTTTTCTTATAAAAAATTTTTGCTCGAATAAAAGTATTTACGTGCTTTTTAATGCCCTTATAACATTCCAACGCATGCATTCCTCCATATACAAAACGTTATCGTGGGATAATATATTGGCGCCGGTGTTGGGTATTATTCATTGAATGAAAATAAATATTCCAGCTGCGGATGATATTCCTTTTTCATCATTTCTTTGTGGATCTGAAAGTTGTTTATTCGAAAAGAGTGAATTTTTGTTCTCTCTGTAGTTTTAGTTTAAAAACTTCCTTGTATCCGTATGTATGACTACATTAAATTCAATATTGCCATAAAGTAGGGGAAAACAGTTCTGCTTATCACCGTAACACTACTTAAACGAAAACTCATTTATATCACAGCACAGTATTTTGTATATCTATTGATGTGTGAAAAAATGTGTTCCATTTTCTTTCGAATCAAATCGCGATCATGCAGATTGGCAGATGTAAATCGGTTGGAAAATAATTCATCTTTTATGTACCTATCAGTTTATTTTTCGTCTGAAAGGGAAGCCGTATTTTTTTCAAATTCAAATGAGTATAGAAATAACAAAGCAAATATATATAATAAGTATTGCATAAACATTTTCACTTTTCTACTTTTCTGGTAAAAGGAATGAAATATGAACAAAATGAAATTTCTCCATTTTTAAATGCGATAAAATGGAATACCAAACCCAAAATCATTAGACATATTATACTTGGATTAAATGTAGAATATTTTGCTAGTATTTTAAAAAGTAGTTCAAGTATTATTTACTTGTAGGTAAGTACGATTTTTTATTAACACCTTTAATTATTTTCTCGTGTAAGTGTACTACCAAAAGGGTTCATTCAAGTACTTTTTAGAACTCTGAAACATTTAATTTAGATAATTCGAGGGTGGTACAAATTACACAGAGGTTATACAGTTTTTTTTGCCCGAATTCAACTTTTGCTTTACCATTCTTCGTGGCTGATACTAGTCCTTTTTTCTAAACAATTAAACACAGTGTACTCGAATGGTTTTCAGGCTTTTCAAATTAATTACCTAATTCATTTATTTTTATATCCTCACCCGTTATTGTACAGGTATATTAATTACGTAATGGAAATTATGTTTAATACTTCATCGAAATCATACGAATTCAACCTGAAATCTTGTTTTGTTGAGGAACATGGCTTGAATCAAACTAAGTTTCCATGATTTTTTAATAATCATAGAATAATAACTCATTATTATAGGTTAATCAAAATATTTACAATGTATAACTTACAGTAAAAGTAGGGGACAGGGATAAGTTCAAAATCCGTTTCGTAATCCAATAAGGAGTCCATCTAGAAAATAAAGAAAGTATGGATTAAAAAAATTTCTATTATTTTAAACCAATTGGAAGAAAAAATTTTCTTTACTTTCTTTCACAAGTTTTGTAATTTATTGATCGAGTGATTAGATTAACTTAGATTCACTTTGAAAATGTCTATGGAACCTGAACGAAGGAGGAGAGGGAAGGAATTGACGGGATTCAAAAATCACTCGTTTCTTATTTTAAGTATATATGTACTCTACTCACTAGCAAATAAATAAGATATGTTGTGGTTGGGAAGTTGATTAATTTTTTTTTAGCTTATCAGACAGAATATGAGAAGATGTGAATTTTCAAGGTTGGGGAATAACAATGCTGCGTGCGTTTTTACTTTTTAGCCAATCAAAATTCAAAACCGAATAGATATTACGAAACTTGGTAAATTTTTCTTTTCATGTTGGATAATTTGACTTCAATAACTTTGAGGCTTGAATTTACGTGAAGTTTAAAACTGGCTTGTATCAAAAAAAAGGATTGTTTAATTACAAAAGGTGAGTATTTTATAAGCATATTTCGAGTGCATAATAAAAACTCGTATAAAAAACTGTTACAATGGAAATCCCGAAAATATTGTTTCTCTTCTCTACTATACGAATCGACAGACTTAACAGGTTTCATAGTAGCATGTTCGGTAATTTTTTATTCCACATAGTACTGAGAATGATATAGTTTGAAACTTTTATCCAAGTAATAAAATAGATTTTAAATTTTCAATGTTCAGTATTCTCAATTCTGGTAGAATACATATCAATCATAAATTAATTCATCTATTATTATTCTGAACCTTCACGATGTATATTTAAAGGGAGGTACTGATATTTTTTTAATAATTCACTTACACTTAGTACTACGTAATCAAGTTCTTGAAATTTACGAATGAAATTAAATAAAAAGAAATACTGTCTTCCGATCAGGTGATAACATACAAAATGTCGGAAGTCTTCATTACATATATGTTACTAACCAATGGGAAGACAGTGTTTATTTTTATTCAATTTCATTCGTAAATTTCATGAACTCGATTATGTAACGTTAGATGCAAAAGCTAGATATACGAGTAGGTGAATTATTTAAAAAAAATATCAGTATCAAAATACGATGTGAATACGACGATAATCATCATTTTTTTTCATGTTTATCTTATTCTTCTGGAAAAATTTTCGAGCAGTAAAACTTACGACTATTTAAGTATGATTTTTAAACCTAGAAAATGTGCAATAAAGTTTTGCCTGTATGCTGATGAAATGCCCAAGGCCAAGATACTGTATGCTTATTATAAAATTATACGTTTGAATTCCCTGAAGTCATTTCTTAGATACCCAACGTAAGGACATATTATGGTAAGAGAAATAGCCTATATCTTTTGTATAAACTGGGTAAAGCCCTCCTTACGAGCCTCAATTTTTCATTTAAATCCTTCGAGAATAATTTCTGAAACTCTCAAAAGCAAAATGTCACGTATTAATAAACATTAAACCTTTCACTGTTCTAATAGGCTTTTCTTAAAAGTACTAAACAGTAAAGAAGCTGAAAAAAACCCTAATTAAAAAAAACTTACAATGAAAGGTTATTCCTTGAAATTTTAGCAAAATTCGCTAAGTGAATATAAATTTGGCAGTCGTTAAACGGAAACATTTTATTTTAAAAATTTGTTACCAGTATCGCGTTGATTTTAAATAACTTGAACAATGAACAATTTGCAATTCTAAATTGAAACGAAATCTGGCACCGAAGACGCGCGTTTACTGGTCGCATACCCGAAAGATCAATTTCGACAGCAACTTATACGTATTATTAAACGCTTACGCTTTCCATGAATGCTGCAAGATGTTATTTATAAAATTAGGCTAAAAAGTTCGCTTTACAGATGCTTAGAGTTATCGAAAGAATTTGAATTTCTGTTTCATAAAGTGTTTCTTCGGTAGTTCAACTTTGGCCAACTTTTTTTACGGTTTTTTAATCTTTTTCCAGGCACAATATATATGTATATATACCATACCTTCTCTGCGTAATTTAATTCATAAAAATATCCTCGAGCTAGAAGCTGTATATTTTCATGTATGTGCACTGTACACACCTGTATACCTGACTTATTGATGTGTATTTTAGAATGAACGATGCTGAATAACTTGAAAATGCAGTGAAACGTGAGATTGTACGATTGAATGGGTTCATACACATTTTGAAGAAGTTTTTCTGTATGCAAAAATGGCATCAAAGTAACTTTCAATTTAAACTTCACGCATAAGGAAAAGCATGCAGCGTAGGGCTATATGTAGTGTACAAACTAAACCGACGAAAATTTCAAGAATATTTATCTTTCGCTTTATTTACGTAAATATGGCGAAAAAGTTTTTGAAAAAGAAGCCTGAAATAAGATGTAGATGATAGAAGTTATCTATCTTCGTGTAATTAGCTTTTCCTCAGTTTTCGTGTATAGAATAATTAAAACGCAATGTACCCAAGAGAGTAAGAAACATGTGATACGTTGACGAATCTAAAGTTGAATTAGATTGATGTGGTGTAGCATTTACAATATGTATTTCTGCCGAATGTGTAGTAAACTACGAAAATTCAGGCTTCGATAGCATCATGTAATTTACGAAAACGACAAAAAAACTACTTACCGCCGCAAAATATGATGAAGAGCACTAAAATATTTAATCAAAATCAAATATCAAAATTTTACAGAATGCTATTACCCAGTTGTTTTCTCACTAGATTAGAAATTGAACAACACGCAATATTATTAAATTATTTATACCATAACACCATACGTATCTAATCTATGAGCTGTATGAAGTTTTTTTTTCATCTTCAAAAGTAACATATATATATATTTCAGTAGTATCACGCGTTAGAAGAAAAGACTCAACAAAAGAAAGTTTTTATAAAAGATGTTTTAGACTTTTATTTGATATAACCACAAAACATCGCTTTTTACTGAATCTTTTGTCAAAGTTTAACCAAAAGGTATAAAATTGATTTTTAAAAGAATGACTACAATATTTTAATCCGTACAAGCGAGTACCAACTTGCCGATGAACGAATCTACCTACACAAGAACTTCTGTTTTGATGATAACTTCGTTGTACGAAATGATTTTTTTTGTTGGATTTTACGATCTGCCGAAAACTACTGGTAAAAATTTTCGTTAACAAATTTTCCGTTTATTGGATGATCTTTTTATAATATTGTCCAATCATATACATGAATACTGAGAAAGATATTCTGAGGTTGTTTTTCACCCTTTTCTATCTTGATTCTCTTCTCAAATTTTCATCAAGAAATGTAATTCACAAACCATTATACTATGTATTACACTTCACACACATATTCAATCTTTCATATATAAAAAAAAAAACCAAGGTGAAGAAATTAAGAAACGGTCGTCTCTGATTGGTTGGACGTCATAATCTGCAAACTTCATTATGTAATAAAACCAATAGTTTCGAGAAGTTGTCTATGCATTCATTTATTACCATTTGTGAAGATTGATTTTGTATTTTTTACTATAAAAAGAACCTAAAAGGAAAAAAATACAAAAACCAAGCGATAATATTGAAATCAATTTTTAATAAGAAATGCTCGTTTTAGATTGGTTGAAATGTACTGATAGACATTAATAGTTTTGAACATTAAATAATTACGGAGTAAAAAAACAACAAAGTAATTCCCTTGTATCTAGATTGTCTATAATACTTGTATAATAATGTAATCTGATAAAAATTCTCGATATTTTTTTTTACAACATATGCAATATTGAAAAAAAAATTTGGTTTTCTGAAGCTTTATTATTGTATTCCTAGCTGCATTGTTTTATTTTGAAGGTGAATAATCCAGAATTAGCAATACTATTTCTCATTGGTCAGAAATGTCAAATTATCGAAACAGGTATTTTTTGCATAAAAAACACCTCACACTTCCTTGTTGCAAATGAAATAAGTAACGAATTTCTGAAAGTTTCGCAATAAAGTAACACTTTGCTGTGTTGCACTATGAACCGTTCAGAATTCATTTTAAAACTAACGTAAAGTGTAACTAAAGATTTGTAAATTTCAAAATACGTATTATATGATTGGTTGAAACATTTTCAAGATTTACTCTACTCGCGAAGGTTTCGTAATGACGACTATAAGCCTAATTCAAGTTGAAAGCTTTTACGAAAAAAATCCAAGTCGTGGGTGTTATTTCGGAAAAACCTAGCAGCTTACAAAATCTGTTCGTTTTAAAAATCTCCTAACTATATATATAGTCTGTTAATTGAAAGAGATCCCGGTCTGGCTTATCTATAAACAACTCTCGTTAAAAATTAATTTTAAGACATACTATTGGTTAATTGCCATTCTTTATAGATGAGCCTGGGATCTTTTAAATTGAACATTTGTTTTTAAATCTCCCGCATGTGTTGGAAAATTATACTGAAAAAGTAAACTTAAATCACCATAAAGAAAGGTACAAGTACTAGGATTTTGTTTTATTTTTTTTTTAAATCGTTTCAAACAAAAATCTTTTGATTAAAAATATAGTTTGAAAACGAATCACTAAACTCCTTTCTAAACAAATTAAATCAAGTTTAAAACAAAAAAATCAACTTATGCATTGTAGTGTAGTTCTGAAGAACCAATAAACGAATAACAAATGTTTGAAATCCGCGAATTTATTTTAAAAATGAATAAAAATTGAAAATCATAAATCACGTTTAAAACTTTCAGTTTTATGACCAATGTGTAAGTAAAACGCACGGGTGTAAAAAGTATAATTTTTTTAATTGTGTTAAAAACACTGCTGTTTTAAACGTGTTTCAAACACCTTTTTAAACATTTTGTTTTAAACATCGCAACCCTGCTATAAGTACTATCGATCGTATATACTAAGATCGAAGGCTAATTACTTATAAGAATTCCCATATTTCGGTACCGTAAAACAATCAAACTTGAATGAAATATTATTTCGAATGAGTAAATAGGTACTTAAAGGCTTGTTAAGCATAAGTAGCTAACAATGATTCAGATTTAATTATAACTGAATCACCTACAGTTTTGCATGTTCGTTTTCACGTGCGTGAAAATAAACTTGACGAATGAAAACGCTGTTGTAATGAACATTTCGATGTAGTTTGAATGTACGATATATATATGTATCTCGTAAATATACCTTGGACGCACCATTTGAAACGATTTCAAACAAATGACGTTATCAGGACCTTTCCAATTTGTACAGATTAGTCGACATTTTTCCAACCTTTATTTTATACCGCATGATTTCCGCCGAATGTGATTTTTTGTTTGGCAATTTTTCATGCAAAATGAACCAAGAACATAGCCAACATGTGGTCCGTGCATTCAGTTTCGATAACATTTTTCTTCGCGAAAAACCTTCTATTTAAACCAGTGAGTTGAAAAACACTTTAATTTGCTCTATTTACTTCAAGTGTACCAAAGAATTTTATACTTTTAACTTTCTTACATACGAATTAATTTTGGGATTAGAAATGAAGTCGCTGAAGTGACATTGAAATTTTAGTAAAAAAAAATTCTTAACAGCACATAAACGTAATCGTCCTCTTGTTGAAAATGATTTTCAATTTCTATTGGTATTTTCAAACAATGTTCGCCTTCATATTCCCAAATGATTAACATATAAAATCACGGCACTCTACTGATTACCTAGATAACGTTCTAGATGCGTTAAAAATTCACATTAAAATGACGATAATTAATTTTTTCAGCTGAAGTATATTTTTTCATATCATAAAATTGAGATAATCTTCTGTCACAGGATTTGAATTTGAACAATTGGTATTTACAATAGGTAACTTATTATTACGCGTGGTGGAGTTAAATTTAATGTTCATTTTGTATATTGATGGATATATACAAGTGTATAACTGTGGATATTCATTTTTTCCCAAACAATGAAATTAATAGCACTAATACGTTTAACGTATAAAAATGGAAAACCAAAAATAAGCAATTTTCCAGTTGTATTAACTTAGTACCAAATGGTCTCCCTTTTCATTTCCTAAATGTTAATTTATCGGAATTGGTCTTTACAAAAAGGAAAGAAATAAAAATGGATTATTTCAGAGCTTTTATAATGGAGTGAGTCGTAGAAATGGTAATAAATAATATATTATATACGATGTTGTAGTATGTTCGCTGCCTTGCCTTTTATTATAAGCATTGTACCTACATAGAAAAGAAAAGTGCATTTGAAAAAAGTGTATAATTCTATTATACATATGAGTGAAATAACAAATTAAATAAGTTCCAGTAAGGTATTATAAAATTTCATACTTTTTAATTGTGGGAAAAATATATAGTTGTTTCACTCATTTTTATTTTCTAGAAGCAATTTGTGCTTGGTATTGTCTATAGCTCGGTTTTTTCTTTTTTTAAACATCTATAATGAATTAGACTTCTGAAAAAGTGAATTAAATAGACATTCCAACTTCTACATAGGTCTGAGAGATGTGAGATATTGTCAATTCTTAAAAAACACCGTATTATGGAATAACCAACGAACAGTTGAGAAAATAAATTTTTAACCAATCAGAAACGTGCATTTAATTTTATTTCGTATTTTTTAAGGAATTCCATTTTTTCGTTGACAGTTTCACTCTCAAATAAACATTGTATCGGGCTTAAAGTTAGATTTTTGAGGTTTTCACCATTTACATTTCTTTCCTTTTCCCCCAGCAATTTAAGTCAACGCACATCTCATCTGGAAGCAGAAACAAATACTGATCACGGAACCAAATGTGTTCAGTTAATTACACCGAAAAAACTTCCCGTTTTTCTTATAATTACACAGAAATACGTACTTTGGTTATTCTGCATTATCAAATTTGATGTTCAAAAACAAATAAACACTCAATCATGAGATCGATTGGAAACTAGCTAAAGGTGTGTATGTGCGACCGAAAAATTTCAAATCAAAATTTACTCAGTAGAAGTGCCGAAGGTGATTTATTCCATAAACAGGAGCTCCGTTTACATCAACACGCTGATAAGATATATTAACGCGATTAGAAAACATCAATAAGAATTGCTCGATCCGTTTCTGAACCCTTTCGTACGAAGTTTCTTTATTCCGGAAAAACTTGCAGTACAGATAACGCGTTTAAATGTTTTTATTTTATTTGGTTTAGTTGTGTAGAATGAAAATAATGAAAATTAATCTTCGTATACTTAACCAGAAACCTTCAACGTTCATTTTGTATGTTTACTTTTTACGCGATTCGGTTTTCCGATGGATTTTCCAGGCTTATTTATACTTGATGATGGAATTGTTTATAAACAGAATTTCCACGAATCAATATTCGTTCAATTATGTTGACCACATTTGAAAACTTTTTGCGAAAAATTACTCACCGAGTTACCGGACGTTGAAATATACGGTATCATTATTATTACAGGCTATGTCCTTTTTTACGTTGGCACTTTTCCTGTAATGCGTTTTTTGATACTCTCGCAACGGGCGATAACTCGCGTTACAGAGATAATTCGATTTGTTAATTGAAAAGTTCATTTAGCAAGGGAACATGACGAAGTGTTACAATTACAAACGATTAATTGTTGATAGAATTCAACTTGGGTCTAAAAATTAATACGGATACACACAGCTCTTTAGAAACTTATCATTCACGGAGTGTTTATTCACGCACGCTCTAACCTTAGATACAGGTAACTGTTGAGAGTAAAGTTTTATTTGAAAAGACGTTTAAAGAATTTCTTGAGAATTATTGTCATTTGTTGCTTTCTTTTGAAGTGCTCAAACTATTGCCATTTGTTTTTGAAGAATTATAAACTGCGCCTCTTTACAAATCGAAACAAACTCAAGTTCAATTTTCGGTTCTACGCGTCGTCGTGAAAAGTAGTAATCCAAATGGAACAGTACTTAATCTGGAAATTTTTTTATTCACACCTATGTATTGTTTATCGAGTATAAGGTCTCAATTAAGTGTGAAATAATTAGATTACGAAGTATGATAGTGCGACCGTATCTTTATCAGTTTAGTCCTTAATATTTAATTTATTAAACCAATGTTTACATTGACGATACGATAATTTAATTTCGTACCAACTTTAAATAGTAAGTAAGATCTATGAAATGGTTGTCACGCGATATTTATTTATAAAGAAAATTTTTAAGACGTATCTTATTGAAAATCTCACAATAAGAAGCTAGGCTCAATAACTTCTCTTATTTTTATAGATATCCTTTCAGTTCCTGTTTTACTTATTATCTCGTGTTAAAAATACCTACACTTATTTGTATAATTGGTTATACGTTTTGGAAAACATGGATAAGTATTAAGTATGTGCTGTTATAATTTCGGATACCACGTAAAAACCGTGCATGTTTTTCCAAGTCAGTGATCAAGAAAAACAGAGACTGGCGTTTAATGAAGTCAAACAGTTTAAGTGAGTTCATTAAGCTCAAATTTAAAAGCTTCATCCAAATTACGAGGAAAAACCAACTGGCTCGTTAATTTTCATTATAGATCCTAGTGTTAATGATAATATCGTGTTATATCCTGCACCATTTGAGGATGGGCATTTCTGATTAATTATTGTTTTCCTTTTAACTATGACCGCATTCCACAATAATTTCAAAGAGTTTACCTACGTTACAAAGTATACTATTGTAATATAGAGCCGAATGTATTAGAACTTTTTTTACATGTAAACAAATATACTCACACATATCATAATTTTCCTGCTTATTTTGTTTTTTTTTTCTTATTCATGTACATATTTCTTTTAATGAAACAGATTGGTAAAGATAAACATACGAACTCCAGCAATTCCTTTCATACGTCCCGAATTTTGGTGTGAGTGTAATATTTTTTTTATACAGCATCTTATTAGAGCAGAAATAAATTATGTTTCGTTTATAAGGCGTCTATTCTTTTTATTTCTGACTTTGTGGTGTTTTAGGAGGAAATGCTTATTCTATTCAATTTCTGCAATAAAGAATTTTCTCGTTGGCATACAAACCGCGTATCAACACGATGGAATTTCCATCAAATATAAATTTAAAGAAACTGACAATTGTCAAACTATCCTTTTCAATTTTCCATTCGTTTTTGTTGTACTCGTGTGGTAGCGACAAGATTTTCTTTATTTAATAGGTACCTAACCCATTGATATATCTCGAAAACGAAACCAATATAAAACTACAGAATTTTTTTATCGAAAGGTGAACAATATCTTTAACAAGATTGTTCTACTATATAGAATTTATTAATAGAGATCGAGAGTTCTATATATATTCGCTTTGTTATTTGTTACCAAACATATTTCTTTTTCTTTTTACTGAGATATTTTACGCTGGAAAAAGAATTGCTTTTTTGTATTTTGAAAGTCAACATTCCCCACGTGTTTTGAATTTGTATTATTTCGCAAGCTATTGTTGATTATAAGTATGTACCTGGGTACTTGGGTGCCATAGCACTTTTAAGCACAACTACGTAAGTACATATGAAGTAAGTGTACCTTCTCGATTTGCTTTTTAAAAAACTTCCAACAGATGTGCTTTAAAAACGAACAAAAAATTGAAAGTTTGCAACCTCGAAAGATCGTTTGGAAAATGATTAAAATAATACACTGTACGAGAAATTCAACTTTATTTTTTTCAAATCCAATTTTTATAATCACGTTTACATTGATGACAGTTATTGAACCCACACCTTACATTATAACGATGATAAGTAAGATACGCTATCATGAGTATGATATTTTTTTACTATTTTTTATATCTGAATTCCTGTATAACTGTATTCAGTATGTATGTATTTTTCTCGGTTTTGTAAATCTATTTTGGCGAAAAACAGTTGAACTTTAATGAATTATTTTTTTTTTTTCATAAATGTGATATATGTGATACAACCAATTTAAAGGGAGCCAGTAATTTCGAGAAATGTTCGCGTTTTGTAAGTAATACCGTACGGAAGAAATCATTAGGTACATCAAGTTTTTTCCATACGGTATTACTATTGAAAATTAATCTCAGGTTGTAGCGGTAATCCATTTTGTTAACATCTGTTCATCTGTACATAGGATAATTTTCTGATAATGATAAGGAACGCATAAAACTGATGTGTAATGATGTGATATGTTTCTTAGAAAAAGGGTATTGGTAATATGGTGCTTTTTTTTCAGGATTGAGTTTTGAAATTTTAAATGATAATTACTCAAAATGAATGAACCAATTAATTAGATGTTCAATATATGTAACAATGACTCCGTTATTAACACATATCCCAAAAATTAAGTTCATCGGTTCACGTAAATTGAAAGAATAGTTATTTGAAATTTTAAAACTCACGTAGCAACTCATCATGTTAATGAGAAGTTTCCTTTACATTTAGATCGATAAAGATTGATAAGCTGCCACTATCCAATGTATGCTAAGTGAGTACTTTTACCATTGTACTTACTTTCCTGTATTTCTCAAAGTTACGGCTTGTCGGCTTTTGTAACTTGAAAGTTAAGAAAATTCAACCAAAGAATTAAATTTGTTGAAGAAAGAAAGATTAAAATGTAACATAGAATTATGGCGATTATAAAACTTCAGACTTGTTTTTGATATGAGAAATTTTGACATTTAATATTAGCGAATTCAAGTCGGTATATAGAAAGAATAAAAAAGGCAAAAGTTTCTTATAAAATTATTCGTTATTTGATATACTTATTGGTACAGTGAAAAATTGTATATAAGTATAATTTTCAAAAATGAAACCAACTTTTTTACATCGATTCAAGAAGATCGTGTGTTAACAACACCCCTTGTTTCAGTTTATTTTCTAATAAAAACGAAAAGTAAACAACTTAAATGAGTTTGGACAGGTATACAAATTCATCGAATACATTATTTAGATAATAGTATTTATTTTGCATAGCATTTAGTGACCTTATATCCGTAAATTAGGATGAAAATTCGTATCAAAATAGCGCGTAAGAATTTTTATCATTTGCCTACGCTCGATATTGTTAAGTACTCGGTAATTCTGTTACTTTCAATTCATTGGGTAAAAACGACAAGTCTAATTTGTAAAACGAACAGGAAATGTATAACCGAATGAAACTACGAAAACGTGTTATTTTCTACACCTTCACCGTGGGTTGAAAGGTAGATACTACAAGATACTCATCAAGTATTTACAAATGTTATGAAAAACAATTTCTACACTACGTTATGTTGTTTCTTGGACTGAGGAATGCAAAAAATAAACTGCGACTGTATCATTAACAAAAGAAACTCGAACGAAAAAAAAATGTTTATATTCCATGTTCGAAAGGGATAAATAGAAAACTATTAAATTAAACACGAAAAGAAACGCGACATCGTGCTGAAAATATTAATTAATTAAAGTTGGAGAACAAGTAATATAGAGTTTTCGCACACTACAGACGATTTAATGAAACGCACGATATTCTCTTTTCCTTTAAAAAAAAAAAAAAAAAAAAATTAAATTTGTGGTCTTTTTATACAACTTGAAAATGGTTTACTTACCCGAGCACTGAAGTACGTATTATACGCGTACATCTAACGCAACGCATAACACGTAAGAATTGGAAACTGAAAGTGTAATTTTGTAATTTTTTTAAACAAATGTTTTTGACGCATGTTTTATTATAGCAATTGCAGCTGCTGTTAGAAGGAGTACGAATTTGTTCCTACATCATTCAAAAATAAATTCCAACTCATTATTTTTCACTTTTTAGATTTTTCGCTGATTTCCTTGGTTAGCCTTTCCAAATTGAAAATGCTCATACAACAGGTAACAAATTTCAAATGAAAACAAATTAAATGATTTCAGTTATTTATACATATATACTTTGGTACTCTGCGTCTGTATGTTGTATATGGTTCGAGGATTATCGAATTATAAATTTTTTTGTACGACAATATTTCATGACATTTGTAACCCTTAATTCGAGTTGAATGCTCGGTGGAATTCACCACTGGGTATTTCATAATGTAAAGCACGTCCGCACAAATCTTTTTTTTCTCTCGCTTTGAACTACACTATTGTATAGGTACCTCCACCAATGAGTTTACCTACCTACGTGTATAGCTAGCTAGTAGCTAGCTACCTACGCGGTTGTTCATTTTGAAAAATGCATTTCACCAAAGTAAACGTAAATGTTGCTTCAACGTCCACTGTCCACTTTTAGTAAAAGTATCATCAAGCAATAAGTTACCTAATTTTAAAACAGCGGGATACCGAACAATGGAACTCATTTTTTTACATTGACAACAACCAATTCTTCTAGATTCATTTAGCTAGCACCGAAGTTTCCCAAACAAACGAATAGCTGTACCTTTTTTCATATAGGTAGCCGGGTTGGTGTTTTCTTTTATGCTGTAGAATCCACTTCGTTATTTTGGCTTTAATCAAATAAATTAATATAGCTAGGTATTCGTTTTATTATTATTTTGCGTGGATCGGTGCTCTGTTTCTGTATAATAAGTGAAATGCGAGACAAGCCGAGTTGGGATTTTATTTCAAGTTAGGATGTTCATATATGTACGATATATAGTGTTAACGAATGAATTTAGAAATTCACGCACATCGTTATTTGAATTATTCAAAATAGATACGTATACAGATTACTGAAAATGTATTTAACGGATTTTATATTTAAACTGATATTCTATTATATGTTTTTTTTTTTTTTTTTTTTTAATGAAAATACGCCCAAAAAGTACATATACGTTCATTATTTACCTTGATGAAAAATTTAAAATATTCTCACTAGTTTGTTATGGATAAGCAGTAAGTACGCACTCGTATTCTATTTGTATGTAAGTATTGTCATTCAAAACTTGAAATACAATCTATTGGATTTTTTGAACCAAGAAACCAACTTAACCGCATAGTTTATACTAATTCTGTAATAGACTTAGGCTATATTAAGCTACAACTTGAAATTTTTCCAAAAAAGGAATATTTTAAAAAGTTTTCACGTATAAAATTTTTGTAATTTTTTAGACATATCCTTTAAATTGAAAATAAAAGAAAAATTCAACAGAAAACGAGGTAACCGATTTTTTTGCTTGCAATATTTTCATTTTTGATGCTTTCATGTAATAAAACTAAATGTTCTGATTCGATGTTAATTTCTTTCAAAATCTTTGGAACATAGGTAGATGCAGCTGCTCTTTATCTAGCATAAAACAATGAAAAACATCCCGTTTATCTAGAGCATTATTGTTCTTCAACAAACTCGTAATAATTTATTATTGCGAGCTTATGAGGCGGAACAATCACCTTATAATAGAAAATTTATTTTTAAAGTATAAATACAGTATAAAACGGCTGGTTATATTCTTTCAAATATGTTGTTTGAAAAAACATACCTTACAGGTATTTTTATTCGTAGGTACATAAATAAGGGATGAAAAATTATTGACCTATATCTGTAATAACGTGTTGCTATAACATTCATTTTTCGATTCACTTGATTAATGACAGGTATTATAAAATCATTTATACTTACTTAATTACTTATGCATATTATTTCATTCGATAAGAATGTTATTTTTAAAGATTAACACTTTTTATTTGTAGATTCTATGAAACCTTTCTTTAGCACCTTTTTTATTTTTATGTATGATATGACTCACAATTTCGCTAGACGGATGATTTAAAATCAATTATTTGATAACAAATCAACATTACTGAGTATTGCTCGATAGTACTATACAGATAAATTAAATTTATAATTCTCAGTCCTCATCTTTCACTCACAAATTCAAATAGCAATTCATACATGGTTATCAGTTCGTGTGGAAGATTGTTGATAAAAGTATGTTATGTATGTATATTTTTTTTCGTGTAAAATTTTATGTTAAAACTGTTTCTAACGATTTCAAGATAGTAGATATCTATTTTGAAGACATAGAACAGAAATATCGATTCTCTACTTCATTTTGGAGTATTAATTTCAATACTCATATTTTTGAGGTGATTTTTATTTTGATAAAGATTAAAATCAATTTTGAACTATCTTGCGTTTACAATTCATCAAGTTAAATTTTGACTTGTTAATTAGATTCAGGTCTATGTTTGAGAAGATGTAAGTTAATCAATGTTGTGTCGGGTGAGTAAAGTATGTTACTTCTTAGCAAACTATATACTTATCATTAAGAAACAAAGAAATGAATTAACATTTCTTTAAAAAAAAATTAAATAATAAATCAGGTGTTATTTGTCCAACCAATATAATGTGAGTCGCCCGCCTAGTTCATGAAATGAACAAATCGTGATGTAAAAATTCTCAGTGTCAAATCTCCGTACAAATTCATCATCAATGAATAAAAAACAAAACAATCACATTGTTAATCAATTCAAATAATTGTCATCATTATTTAATCATTATTTATCATGAAAAAATTATTATAAAAATGAAACCTGATAACGATACTAGGATTTTTGTTCTCGCCAGACATACGACTCAAGTTTACTATTAACCAATAGAAAGCTTTAAAAATTTTTAAGGTATTCTATTGATCAACGATTACTTATTGTTTACAGATAAGCCATGGGTCTTTTTTCTTTTTCATCTTTTCAATTTTTGATTATAAAATATACATGATATGTATTTAATACTTAAAGAATTGAATGGAGTGTATTATATCGAGCGGACAATATTCATACGATTACTATTTATTTACACGATAATCTGTTTTCAAACTAGCTATCATAAGGGGGATGATGCCTTCATTTGATTCGCTATAAAAACAACTTCGATAATCTATTTTTTGAAGAAATAAGATGAAGTCTAAAACGCAACTCTTGTATGCTAAGAAGTAAAACTATTGGTTCTTGTGTAAAATTCGTAGAATTTGGGTAGAAAAGAATGCTTACGAGTGCGTAATGCGAAATTTTTCGAACAATTTCATTATAACCATGGTTAATAGTTATTGGCATACGATGATATGTACTATTTTGGTTACTAGTGATCGTTGTAAAATATTTAGTAGCATTGTTTAACGTCTAGCTTGAAAGATTATTTGGTAAATGTATGGTAAGAGAGAAACAGAGAAAAAACTTCAAAGCTAAATAATCTAACGTATTCACTTTCATGCATTCCCATCGGTACAAAGTACCTAATATCTACGTCTTTATTGGATGCACGATACACCAATAATAACATTCACTCTGAGGACTCGTTCTCGAGTACATAATTTCATCCAATATTGGTTTGTTTTGGCAATTCTGTCGCCTTTATCATGATTCGTAATCTCTTTATAGCATTTGATAAAAAAAAGTTCACACTATTGACATCGTAGAAGTATAAAATTCGCCCTCGGTTTAAAGTAAGCAATGTAAGAGTAAGTATGTTACGTGTATTCATTCGTATATATGGAATTAATAATCCTGGCGTGTATTTTGTGCGTCTGAACCTTAACTGAGAACGTGTTTAAATAAAACCGTGATGAATGAATTTTGTTTTACCATTTGGTTTGTGGTTAGAATTTTTTATGACATGCCCTTGTCTGTGTAAGTATCTACGTGTATCTCTCGCTTTCATCATTATTCTGTATTCTTGTCTAAAGTGAAAATTGTGCGATTTTGTAATATTGATGTTTAAACACAACTTTTGCGAAGCTCATCTTTCGATGTGAGAACTTTCGTAAATATTGGTTTCAAAGATCAGGTTACTTGGTAGTTGGTAGGTTTCAGCTCGACAATTTTTATAAAATTCAATTAGATACGTAAGATATATCTATTCTTCGTCTTATATATATATACATATACTCTCTGTATCATGTTCTGAGTAATACGACATACTTGAACATGAAAAAACTCTGCAAAAAAGTAATATATTGATTTTTTTTGTGTCGTTTATTCTACACACTTACTCAAGATGTGTTTGTATAAACATGAATACGCGTAAGTTACATATTATCGTCTGTTGTTTCGTAAACGAAGGTACCGACTAGCTACATAGCTATAGTCTACCCCATATACCATCGCTGTTGGAAAATTTGAAAGCATATTTATTATCGCTCTCTTTACATTCACTTAGTTTACTCTGATCTAACACGACTTTTCACCATTTTGATGGACTTTTTTGCGTATAATTATGTCAAAATGTCAACGCTTACGCGAACAAACTTTTATAACGTATCCGTTGAATAAAAGAGAAACGCACAACTTGAAGAAGTTTTCTCTTCGTTATCGACCATTAGTATATTATATTAATCGTTTATGTATCGCGTCGTACACTCATATAATGTAGATATCAAGATAATATGTAATGTGTACTATGTAAAATTATCTTTGCACCCGAAAAGCGGATTATTATTTTGCAGTATACTGAATCATCAGGAAATTCACCTTTTCTAATGTAGTAGCCATCTGAATGTTGTGCACATTTCTCAAGCTCGTTACACAGTGCTTGTAAATTTTAATTAATGTTCGTGTAAGTATTAACGCAGTAGGTAACTTTACACAAGCCATGTGTAACTAAACATTACATAACTTACTCTTCAACAATGAAACATCCTGGTAGTTGTTTGAAGGGCTGCATTATGTAAATTATAAGTACGTTTAAAAGGAGTACACTCCCTACGTAAAGATATAGAAATACTTACGGTTAAAAATTTTTAATTAAGTGTAACTATAGGATTAAGTTGGGTGCTCGATTGCACGATTGAAATTTTGTTTTCTTTATCAAAATTTTCTACTTACAAGCGAGAAGAGTAAGTTATACCTGCTGGCCTACGGACGTAAGTATTTTACAATGTAGCATGTCAAAATGTCTAAAGCGAATGAAAAAATTTACCATCGAAAAGATGCGGTGTTTAGAAACATATTGTGTAGTAGATTTATTACCTTTTCAATATAATTTATTTAACCAATGCGCGGTAATTTTCAAAAGCTTTTTTATATTTGAAGAATATGAAAAGGTCATACAACCAAGTATTATAAATTGCATACTTCGATACCTTAATTTTTTTCCTTTCAATTGGTAGTGAAAAATAATGTCGCTAGAAAATGTTTTAGTTGTCTTTTGTATTGTGAAATTTGTTCATATCACAGAACAAAATATATATTGTTTGATATGCGTAGATTTATGTGAAAATAAATATGACAATAAGGAAGTGGAAATTTGCCAACGAATTTTCCATCTGAATCAAATATTTACATAACACTGTGGAAGTAAAATTTTAATTCTGATGTTTTTGATGTTTAAAATTGATGACACGATGAGTAACCTGAAGACTAGAAGTGTTGAAAATGGTTGGGTAAGAAAAATCTTCATAAATTTTTATCCAAGATTAGATTATTCATTTGTGTACTCATTTTATTAAATTGCTGTTTACTGTTGGGTAAAACTGATGATGGGGACTGAGCAGAAAAAGAACCATCAAGAAGAAAGAAGCGTCAACGGTTGATCGACGATACATTGAAGATCTTTTTTTTTTACATTTTTCCATCGCTATTCAGTTTATTTTGTGAATATTTAATCGTTTAGTAGAAAAAGTTGTAAAGAAGTAAATTTTGCTGTACAAACAGCTCAAAACCTATCCACGTTTCAACTATTCTGGCAACAAATTCCCTCCTCAAACAAATTAAGAAACATAAAAGGTCATACACTTCCGAGAAATAACTTCAATATCTCTAGAAAAGACGACGTAATCATT